>JAKCPI010014556.1:0-62500 GCA_023213315.1 Euborellia annulipes | reverse complement strand
ACAGCACAGAACACAACTTTCGATTACCGAAGGTAAGAGAAAGTTGTGTGCTGTGCGCCAGTCACACCAGATTTTTAATATTTTGTTAATTAATTTAACCATTTTTGGTTTTTTTTTTAATGCCAAAAGAAAAATAGGTCTTTAAAACATCACTAAGCTCTTCCTGGTCTAGAAGGGCTGACCAAAAACACATTTTTTGTAGTAACCAAATGTGAAGGAACTATTCCGTTTTTTAGCTAGTTCTTGCTAAATTAATACTTGAATGGATGAATAAATCAGCCTTAGAGTTTAGGTAAAGTGGGCATCTGCATAGTTCAAGTAAAGACCTGGAATAAGAGAGTAAAATAATATTTGGTTATATTTTCCAATTTTTTTTTTTTGTTTCAGAGAATTAAATGAATTACGTAAACCATCGACCGATAATCCAGAGATTTTAAGATTCTTCCGATATATGCGAGCTGCCAAAGATGGCCAGGATGGTGCCGATTGTTTCGCTCTTCATTCGCAATGTCCAGCGGCGAAGAGTATCGGCACAGAAACTGGAAATTCAGCAACATCTCCAACATCTGATCCACCACCGATGGTGAAAACATATCAAGATATCAATAAACTGGTGCAGGCGAGGCGAATTTAGTCAAGAGACAAGTGAATAAGTTCTAATAGAGATTCCAAAGAACTCTTAATCGAGAAATCGAGGAAAAAGTGTGACAAGTGAACTTGAATATTTCTTAATCCCAGAGACTTCCTAAGTTAAAAAATAGGGAAGTGAGATTTTTTGTTTTTGTCAATTTAGAAATATGCATAAATATGTTCCATATATTTATTGACCTTTTGAATATGAATGAGTGGTTAATATTCAATTGAAATTTTTTATTCTCTCTTTTAATGGCAAAGAGAAAAAAAGAAATGAATATTTTTTATTAATAAAAGCAGTAGCAAAGAATTTAAAATTCAATTACGAACATACAACTCGCAATGTGAATCTAATATTTTGATAAGTTGGAAATCAAAATTTGAAAAATTTTTCTTTCTATTTCAAGACCGTTAGAAAGTTGAAATATAAATGTCAAGAACGAATATATTGTATTTCCTAAAGTCAGTGGCATCATATTTCACCTTTTGCTTGAAGGCAGGGGTGAAGGACTTGATTTTTTTTTCTTGAATATCTTTAGAAAAGAATTCCTTAAGGTGTGCGTCTCGATAAGCCTTTAGAACACGATTCAGTCCCGAGTTACTCTAGGCAGCAAGAGATGGCGTTAGTTTTTCCCATAGGGACAGAAGGGATTTATTCCATTTCATTTGAAAGATTCCAGCTAATTAATTAAGGGTAAAAAATTAATTATTTTTCAACACAATGATTACTAATTTAATTATCTATAAGATATAGAGCGAATTTTTTTTAAATATCTCTTCTTTAATGCGATTAATCTAAAAAAAAAAATTATTTTTTCGAAAATCAAAAAAAAAGGCTTCGATAAGTTGTAGATATTTTAAATAGCTTTAATTTTAAAAAAATTTGAGGTCGATAGCTTCAAAATTGTGGCCGCTGGAATTTTCCAAAATTAGAATCTCGAGACGCGCACCTTAAAAAAATCTATCATCATTTTTATGGAAAAAGGCAAATACCCTCCTCTGTCCCCCCTCAAGAGTGTGACTAATTGATATACAAAAAATAATTAAATTTAAACTGAAAAGTCCGTTGCGCGTCAGCGTTTGACCTTTTATTATTGTGAATTTTAAAGTTCACAAACCCTTGATCAAAATAATTATCTTATAATGTAATTTGATTTATTAAGTCCTTCTGAAGAGTGTTGGAGGGTGTCCTACCTCATTCTTTTATGTAAATTATCTTTCAACCTCTTCTGAATTCGAAAGCAACCAAACAGTAAAATCTCTCTCTCTCTCTCTCTCTCTTGATTGGATTAATATGTTAAAGTAAAAGCGGATAATATTATCCATACCATGAAATTTTTTTATTTTAATTAATAAAAGCGAAATATAAAAAAGTAAAATGATCATCGATCCAAAAAAAAGAAATAAATTAGATGAAAATTACTTTCTTTTGTAGCCTATATAAAAAAAAAGATTTTTTTTTGTTTTAGTAAAAAAGCAATATAAAGGGTAATCAAGAGTAAGAAGTTTTTTCAGGGAGGTCACCAACTTTTTTTTTTTTCTTAACAGCCTCTTCCATTTCGGTAATTATTCTAGCTCGATGGTAAAAAAAAATCTCCTTGAGTTACAGTTGAGTTTGCGTGACTTCGAAGTTAAGCGCATATGAAGCGGAAGAGGAAGTGTGAGCCCAACACAGGCACAGAATATTCTGACAACTTGGAGAATTTAAAGCAAAATGTTTCAGAGACACGAATTACTAGAGCGCAAAATTATAAAGGTCAAAAAATTTCAATATTTATTTAAGCTATATTGTCGAGGTAAAAATATTTTTTAGAAAAATAAACTTATCAGTACTTTAAATGCACTTTTGATTTAGATTTGAAAATTAAACCTAATAAATTTCATAAAGTCAGTTTAGGTAAAAAAGTATGGACCGCCAAAGGTGGGTTCTGCTCTTTAGGTAATCGGTTCATTAGATAATCTAATAGTCTGAAAGTTGTTTTAATATTATTATTAAATTATATAGAGATTAAATAAACCAATTTTCTCCGGCGAAAAAATGTCAAATTTCTTTTTAATTCAAATTGTTATTTAACAAAAATAAATAAAATAACGGACAAAATAGTCCAAAGACAGACTGTACAGGCACTGCTCTGGCCAATCAGAAAGCTCGTGCCGATCTTAGCAATAATAAGCAAAAGCTTCAGCTCTTGCTTTTCTTCAAAATATTATTACAAGTGGCTACGCCCCTGGACCCCCTTGCTCACCTTCCGCGATAAATGAATCAAATTTATTCTTGCTTAATGTTTGGAAATTTTGCAATTGCTCGCCTTCGCCTTCGGTTAGCAAAATTTTAAAGTTTTAAATTTCCCTCTCTCAGCTCCACTTCCTGTAACTCTGGCCAATCAGCGAGGGAACAGGCACATACACACAGGGACTGGAAGTCAGCCCCTAGCGCCTTATATTATATTATGATTACTCAAAATAATTATTGTACATTTTTAAATTTACCGAGAGAGAAGGGGCTGTATCAATTTTCTCCAACTTTACTTTGGCTACAAAAGATCGAGCTGTGCTGTGTGGCCTCACATGCGTCTCAATATACGCAACCCCAGGGAGACTTGAGATTGTAAACCTCTCTGAGGTCTGTTTTTGATAGCTTTTTTTCATATAAAATATATCCTCTTATTTTTTTTATCAATATAGAGATATATAATTTTCCCTTTTCCTTTTACGAATAAGTCAAGCGTCGTCTTGAATACAACAAAACTCGTCTTTCTTTTGCATCCTGCCTTTTTATAGATATATAGACCAGTAAATAAATAGATCGACCATCATTCACTCACTCCACAAAAAAAAAAAAAAAAAAAACTTTTTCTTCACTCATCTGTCTTTTTACTTTCTCGTTTTAACTTTCTTTTAAAACTTATAAATAAATACTTTCAAATAGAAACCTTTTTTGTAAATTAAATCAAAGAGATTATATTGTGGAGAAAGAAAATAAAAAAAATGGCCTTTAAAAAGATTTGGTTAAAAAAATGAATAAATATTATATACCTATATTTTTATCAGCTGGCCTTGTTAGGTAAATGAAAATGTTATCTATGAAAAAAAAAAAAATATTTTCATTTGGCTATAGAAATTTTTTTTTTTATTTTTTTTGAAAATAATAATAATAATAATAAACTTTAACTCTTTGAATCAGCGTTGAAAAAAATATTTCTCTTCACTTATTCTGAATATAAAAAATCTTTTGAGTTGAACAAAAAAAAAATATGTCGATTTAGCTTTTGTGGAATTAAATATTATATAATTTTTTGTAGGCTTATATTATATCTATCATGCCGGATACAGAAAGAAGCAATGCCTGGCAGCGAAATTCGTATCCTCACAGACAGCCAAGCGGCTATTAAATCCCTACAGGGAGCATCCATAAATTCTAAGGTTGCTCTGAACTGTCGCAATGCTTTAAACAAGGCGGCGGAGAGGTTCGGGGTACACTTAATTTGGGTGCCAGGACACAGAAACATTATAGGAAACTGCAAAGCCGATGAATTGGCTAGGGCAGGTACCTTACTACCAGCTCAGAGAATTACCGAACAACCCGGAATTCCGATGGCCACATGTAAACTCCTAATCAAAGAGAGGATCATAGCACGCGCAAATCAAAGGTGGCTAGATGAAAGCACGTGTACCATCGCCAAACAATTATGGCCAGAATACAGTCTCCAGCGAACGAAACACTTAATCTCGATAGGCAGAGACTCTATAGCCAGGGTAGTAGCTGTACTCACCGGACACTGGCTAGCAGGAAGGCATGCCAGTAGAATGGGGCTTCCATCAAACGACTGCTGCAGGGCATGTTCAGAGGTGGACGAGGAGGAAACGGTCGTCCATTACCTCTGTCAATGTCCTGCTCTGATGCACACTAGAAGAAACTCATTAGGAGAGTTCTTCTATGGTAATCTAGCGGAACTAGGATCAACTGATATCAGGGATCTTATGAAATTCATTAACCGCTCCGGATGGTTTAAGGAGCATCGGTGAAGGAGGGGGGACAACCCCGCCGTGGTATCACAAAGGGCCTAGTTGGCCTAAGTGTGTTCCCTCTCTGGGAACGGCCACTTCAACCTAACCTAACCTAACCTATCATGCCGTAGCAAGAAAATTTTCTCTCGAGAGAGAGAGAGTGTAAGATATTTTGGGAGATCGACCCACCCCTAAAAAAAATATAAAATATTTTTTATAATTTTAAAATTTTTGACATTATATTTCACCCTTTAAATTTAATATTTCTATTTATTTATTATTATTCTTTTTTTTTAAGATTTGAGAGTTTGAACCCTCTTGACTTCGGTTCTGATTAGGGCTGTGCAAAATAATAGATTAATCGATTATTTCAATTATTGGGAAAATAGTCGATTATTTCGATTATTGGGAAAATAATCGATTATTTCGATTATTGGGAAAATAATCGATTATTTACAGAAAACAAAAAAAAAGGTCAAATGATTTTTCCAGCAGGAAAAAATGAAAATTTCACAAAAAAATTTTTCTTTTACTAAAAATAAAAAAAATAAAAAAAAAAATGAAAATTTTACTAGAGACTAAAGGGTATAATCAATTATTTTTTTCCATAATCGATAATCGAATATTTTTTTCCATAATCGAACACCTCTAGTTCTGATATGAATTTATTTCTGAAAAATTCAAACTCTAACTCTGTTTTATAATAAAAAAAAAATTCTAAACTCTGTTTATTATTTATATTCAAATTTTTAATGTATGGTTAAAAATACTGAAGGTCGATATCTAAAGGCATAAAAAAAAATTGCAAAAGAATATCGAGATGGTATGTAAACAATTATAAATCAAACAAAAAAAAAATGTTGCAATTTTTAGCAAGATCGCAAATCTAACTCATGTATAACTTATCCACCAAATAAGATTTAATATTAATACCACATTAAAATAAATAAATCAAAGGGCCGTTCATTTCATCTGGCTCATTTGATGATTTCCATGCCATACATAAATTTGACTCAAATGCTTACTTTTATTTATTTATTTATTTAATCCAGTCATAAGTCTGATAAACCAAAACATTTAAAGAAAATAATTTTCTATGCTCAATGGAATGAATGATTAAATGTAAATGTATTTATTTATTTATTTGTGTTTTATATATTTAGATTTTTGAGCATTTGAAGTAATTTGGTAGCTTTATAATTATTATACTATGCTGTGTATTAATAAATGAATTTAAAAATTTTCGTATGTTTCAATTTGGAAACTCCATCCATATTGTTAATTAATATCTGACTGCAACCTCGAACTGGAACTGCCATTTCCCTGCGTTTCCTTTAAGTAAGATCTTCTCCTACCCTTCATCAAATAAAGTGCCCCGTTCTCTGTAGAATTTATTTCCTATTTCAACTCGGACAAATCTAAGAGAAAAAATTAATATTATTTTTTATTTCACTTAAACTTTCGTCTTTAATTTTTTTCTCCCATAGATTATGTAATTATATAATCATGTAATATTGTATATAATCAATAATGAAATTATATAATTCCGTTTCCAATAATTTATATCATCATATTCTCTTTTTAATTATTTTTCTCCAATTTTCTTTGCTATATATCAAGCGATATCAAAATTGATCTAAATAAGCCCTCGGGGCTTGGCGTAGAGGTTAGCGTGCTAACCTCGTATACCAAACGTCGCGGGTTCGGACCCCAGGCAGTCCGATGATTTTATTTAAGCCAATTGGATACCAAATGGCTTAAATAAGAATGCCTGGACCCCAAATAAATATATATTATATAAATACGAGTATCATTTTAAGTCTTAAATGGCCTAAGCTGCCGAAAAGACTGTGTATGTGAGTGTGAATGAGAAAAAAGAGTGAGTGTTTAAAAATAAAAAAAGCCTACTGTATATTTTTTTTTACTTTCTCTTACCTATGTATATATGTAATATATATATAGAGAGAAAGTATTGGATTCATGTCAAAAATTCGATGTCGAGATTTTGATGGATCTTCACGTTTTGAGGTCCCCTGAATCCAAAAAAGTGGTTTTCGCGACATGGTCTGTCTGTGTGTGGGTGGGTGTGTGGGTGGGTGTGTGGGTGGGTGTGTGTGTGTGTGTTCAATTTTAAGCATGAAGGAATTGAGCTAGGAGGTTGAAATTTTATATTTAAGTTAAACACCCCCCGGGACCGGAAAAATAAGCTTTTAATCAAAATCGGCCAAAGAGTACTAGTACTTTACTGATGTACTTTTTCAGTTTTTTTCGATTTTCTCAAAATTTGCTCCAACGATTTTTTTTAAAATTCAAAAATCAATTATTTTTTAGATACTCTTTAAAATGTATATTCTCATTTTGCGATTGAAATCTTCGGAAGACCACTTTACTCTTGTATTTCATAGGGAAGGATAGGAGAAATGGTTGCCATGGTAACAAAATATAAATATTTTCCCATACTTATAAATTTTACATCTTGAATTCAATTGTACCCTACTGTCGGAAACTAAATACATGTCGACACGAAAAATCTGGTGTGACAAGCACAGTGCACAACATTCGATTACCGAAGGTAAGAGAAAGTTGTGTGCTGTGCGCCAGTCACACCAGATTTTTAATTAACAATATATTTCGTCTTGATTACTGTCTTGTTAATAATATATATAAAAGAGAAAAATAAATGGTGGTGAGTTGGCTTAACTATGTCTTGGAAAATTTTATTTCCGAAGGTACGTCATGTCGTTGTTGCAGCAAACAAAGTTCATAGAGAAGGGAAGAACGAAGTTGAGACCGATGCATATGCAAATGACTGGAGCAAATTTTCCCAAGTGAATACACATACAGTATAAGAAATTTTAAACACGAATTCAAGTAAAAAAAAAAAAAAAAAATAGAATGGGTTTTAAAGTGATTATCGTATTTTTCCTTTGTTATATTCTTTTGAGTAAATGTAAAAAAAAAAATGAAATTTTTAAATCTTTTCTAGATATTTTCCAATATTTAAATAACTAAAGTGGATTATTCATTCCCCTTAAAAAGTAAGAAATGAGAGATTATTAGATTTTATTCTTTTCTCTCAACTTGGAATTTTTTACAAGGAAAACTTAAAGTAATTTAATAATAATTCACTGAGATGGAAAGAAAACAATTCGCTCTCTTCTTTTTTACTTTCTCTTACCTATGTATATATGTAATATATATATAGAGAGAAAGTATTGGATTCATGTCAAAAATTCGATGTCGAGATTTTGATGGATCTTCACGTTTTGAGGTCCCCTGAATCCAAAAAAGTGGTTTTCGCGACATGGTCTGTCTGTGTGTGGGTGGGTGGGTGGGTGGGTGGGTGGGTGGGTGGGTGGGTGGGTGTGTGTGTGTGTGTGTGTGTGTTCAATTTTAAGCATGAAGGAATTGAGCTAGGAGGTTGAAATTTTATATTTAAGTTAAACACCCCCGGGACCGGAAAAATAAGCTTTTAATCAAAATCGGCCAAAGAGTACTAGTACTTTACTGATGTACTATTTCAGTTTTTTTCGATTTTCTCAAAATTTGCTCCAACGATTTTTTTTTAAATTCAAAAATCAATTACTTTTTAGATGCTCTTTAAAATGTATATTCTCATTTTGCGATTGAAATCTTCTGAAGACCACTTTACTCTTGTATTTCATAGGGAAGATAGGAGAAATGGTTGCCATGGTAACAAAATATAAATATTTTCCCATACTTATAAATTTTACATCTGAATTCATATGTTCCGTACTGTCGGGAACTAAATACATGTCGACACAAAAATCTGGTGTGACAAGCACAGAACACAACTTTCGATTACCGAAGGTAAGAGAAAGTTGTGTGCTGTGCGCCAGTCACACCAGATTTTTTCTACCCTAGATGGAGTTTTAAAATTATTATCGAATGTTACAATATCACAAAAACCCAACCATGGAAAAAAATGTATCGTTTGCTTTCAAGTTGTCATGGAACAAATAATGAAAAGGAAACGAGAAATAGAGAGAGAGATAAGAAAAGAGAGGAGTGTAAAATGAACATTGTAGCTTTAGAGAGATCTAGAAAGATATTAATCTTAAGCCCTGACAATGCTTTATTAAGAAAATAATTGTATCTCAAGGGTGACTAATTATCTAAAGGGTTAAGAACTGGGAGCACTTAAGACACACGAATCATCATTAATAATGAAAAGAGGAGGGATTCTCATAATAGGAGGTTCTTTAAGTTCTTTTAATAATTTCTAATGTTGATGATTATAAAAAAATTTTCAAATTTGAAAATTTTCAGTCAGCAAGAATAAATTTGATGCATTTGCTGGTCAAAGGCGAGCAAGGGTGTCCAGGGGGAGTAGTCCCCGACCAGTGGTAAAGCCGGCCGAAGACCGGTAATTAATAAATCGATATTTTTTGATATAACTCTACTATATCCTAATAGAACTTGCATATTCATTCATAGGCGCGTATAACTCTATTATAACAAGGAAAATAAACAATAGAACTTCAATATTCATAGAGGTTCCTCGGCATATGAGTAAGGAGTCCAGATTTTAACATTGGTAAAGCGGGACACCATTGACGGAGGGGGGGGGAGGTTCTTGATTAAAAAATCAGTGTATTACAAACCCCTATCTATACACAGATATATTGCAAGTTGTATAGATCTAGTAATATACAGTATACTCTACTATACTATACAGCATACTATCTGTGCCAGCCAAAAGTATAAGTTCGCCAGAGTTCTGACTCAACTCTCACTAGAGAGCTTAGAGTCGTGATTAGTGAGAAGATGCTAATTTGGAAATAAAAGACATTTTTTGGCATACATCGTTATATGATTTATTATTTATTAAATGCAGCTTCCTGGGTCTTCTCAATTAGAACATTTAGATTGCGCCTGATTGACGAAGAAATTTGTGATCTCGATATGAAAGACATGACGAAAATATCAATCTGTTTGAATTCAAATAGCCATATTGTGGTACTGTGGTCTAGAGGTAGAGCATGTCGGGTACAAATTGGCAGATCTGGAGTTCAACTCCCGGGGGTATCAGTGACGTCATTTCAGTTATTGCTTGGGGGGGCAAAAAATGTTTCTATATTTTTATCCAACAAGTAAGCCATCTTCTATACTTATTTATAGAGAGTGTGAATTTGTTTGTGAGAAGGGGCTAAGCTCAGAATTCTTGGAGAAGTCTTGGAGGGGGCAAATGCCCCCTACCCCTCCCTTCTCAAATATCGTTCCTGGGTGGTACCTTTTTCGGCTGTTCGATTTAGTAAATATGAATTATATTTTTGTTTTAAATTTATTTTGCTCGTTTGGCCGGGTTTACCAGTATAACATGATAAAATCTTTGCATGACTATTGTTTGGATTGTATTATTTTTCTATTTTTTTTATGATATTATTTTTGTATGATTTTGTTTTCTTTGCATTTATATACTGGAGCATTGCAATTATACTCCTGGGGCTAAATGGAAATTGATAACATAAAAAACTTTTAAGTCTTTCTTTTCACTCACTTGACAATTAAAGTTGAAATTTTGTTTAATATTAAAAAATAATTTTTAATTTAGGTTATAGGCCTACTGGTAGATATAGCCCTTTGGGTCTTTAATACTTAAGCTTTAAATTTTTTTTATTTATAAACATAACGAAAAAAAGTTAATGTGCCCATGGATATTTCCTCTAAACATATCTGATCTCTCGGTTATTTGATAAAAAGTTAATCACAAAAAAAATAAATAAATAAAATATGGATCGTTGGTTTATTAGCAAATTTCCATTTACATCAACTCATGATTCAGTGGTTTTATTTAAATATATCAAACGATGCAGTAAACCGCGTTTTGATGTTAACAATAAAAACAATCAACATGTTTGTTGTTCTTTGCATGTTTAACTTAATTGTGAAATAAAAATCTTTAGTGTTTTAGCTATTTTAGCTATTTTATCCTTACATTTCACATTTGAAATGTGAATTTGCAAAAATTTTTCCTATTTTTGAGTTCTTTCTGAAGAGAGAATCGCAATTGAAAAAAAAAAACAGTCAATTAAATTGGTTACTTAAAAACACCTTATGAAAAATATGGGATATCAGATGTACTCGAAACTATTTAAAAAATTAAAAAAAATAAATAAATATTTTTGGCATCTTAAAAAAAAAAAAAAAAAAATCTATGATCTGTTAACCTTTGGATAGAAGGCCCGGGGGAACAAAATAATTTTATGTAATTATTATATTATTATTACAAAAGAATATAAAATTTAACAGTCGATTTGGAGAGCCCAGTAGAATTGAATTGAAAAAGAAATTAGAAAGTTTGGTTGTATTGGTTATAACAAAAGACATTAACTAGAGCAGAGAATTGGATTTGCGAATTAATCGAATTTCCAAAGAAGAGAAATTCCAAGTGCGATTTGAAGATATTGTCGCGTTAAAATTAAGGTGATTAAAAAAAGGGTGGAATAATAAATCGTGTTTTTGGGATGGGAGACCGGACCTTTATGGGGTGGAAGAAAAATCTTTAATTTAAAACTCTTTCTTATTATCTCATTTAAAATAAAATGGGTAGTTAACTTCATAAGGAGATTATGTAGATAATAAATTAAAATTCCAAATAAAATGTCAATATTTATATTCTTAAAGAGTGTACTTTAAACAAAGATTATTAACTTATAGTCCAGTCAAATAAGCTCAAAAGAGAGGCAAACTGCGAAATTTTCCGAACAAGCTGAAAATTGGTACACACATTCGTTTTGGCATTCTAAAGACTGGGGAAAAAATCTCATATAATATCGTGTCTGCGTCACAAGATATTCGAGGTCAAAGGTCACGAAAATCGGTTTTTTGTGATTATCTCGTTTTCAATGGAAGATACGACAATTAAAGTTATTATAAAACTTGTAGAGTATAAAATTACCTACAATTTCCATTTCAAGCATTTTTTCGTATCTTCAACCGTTCTCGAGATAGAGCGCGGAGAGTGCAAGAAAAACCGCGCACCCGTATACCTACAGGTGTATATAGAGTAAACGCAGGGCCAAGAATATATTATTTTATTATTTAAAGCTAATAATACTTTGGGCAACCCAATGACGAAGACGACGACTAACAAGAATAGTTATGTCTACGCTATTTTGTATTTGATCTTGATAAAGGTTATTATTATGATTAAAATCATATTTTAATAGATTATTATTACTTAGCATATCAAAATATATACCTAGCTCCGTAGTTTACATAAAGCTATTACATGAATTTCTTATTCATAAATAATAAATAAAATACTGGAGTACTTGTTATAAATAAATGAATTTATTAATAAAATGTATAAATAATAATAATAACAATATTTTAATGGAATTATTAGCTTTAAATAATAAAATATATTCTTGGCCCCGAGTTTACTCTATATACACACTGTTAAAAAAACTTCCAAAAAACTTCCTATACAAGTATAGGAATTCTGTTTCATAAACTGTTTATGAATATATATGAGAAAGTTCAATTTGGTGCCAACCTAACCAATTTCTTGTATATTTTAAAATTAATTATTTTGGTGAAATTGTTAATTTGAATTTGAATTTTTATAGCTATTTAGTTGAAATACTTTATAAAAATTATTTAATTAGTATGATTGTAATATAATTCATAAATATTTAAATAGTTTAGAGCGCGAATTTCAAACCAGAATTTAATAAATTTAGATTTGTGAAATAAATTTTAAAAGAATAATTTCAAGTTTCCTTAAAATAATTATAAAATAATATTAATAAAAATTCCTTGAGGTAGTCGAGTTATTTGAGATCGTTTAGACCAGTGATTCTCAACTTGTCGCGGTGCACTTTTAACGATTTCAAAATTTGGCGGCACACAAAGAAAAAGATCAGTTTAAAAGTTGGTAATTTGTTCATAAACTTTTATATTAATTTTAATTCATATCCTGGGTATATTAATATTAAACCACAAAAGTATATGGAAAATGATTGAAAATTCATATTAAAAAAATGCTTGAAATGGAAATTGTAGGTAATTTTATACTCTACAAGTTTTATAAAAACTTTAATTGTCGTATCTTCCATAGAAAACGAGATAATCACAAAAAACCGATTTTCGTGACCTTTGACCTCGAATATCTTGTGACGCAAGCACGATATTATATGAGATTTTTTTCCCAGTCTTAAGAATGCCAAAACGAAGGTGTGTACCAATTTTCAGCTTGTTCGGAAAATTCTGCAGTTTGCCTCTTTTTTGAGCTTATTTGACTGGACTATATAAGTTAATAATCTTTGTTTAAAGTACACTCTTTAAGAATATAAATATTGACATTTTATTTGGAAAAATTCCGCAGTGAAATGCTAATTTGACTGGACTATTAAAGGACAAAAAAAACATCCAGAAAAATTCTTTTAATTTAAAATTAAAGTGGAAGTAACAGATGTAAGAAATAAACAATTTCACATTAATTTCTCAGAAAGAAAGACGCCTCCGTGTTAGCTAAATTCGCTCTGTTTGTTTTGTTTTCTGTATATTAAATTTATCAATCTCGTGATGCCCCTGGCAATGTTCTGACAGCAATTTATGTTGCATTTGATTTCAACAAAATTGTACAGCTGGCTATTTAAAGAGCTTATTTCTGATAAAGGTTTTACACTTCTCTACACAAAATCAATTCCGTAATTAGTCTGAAAATTTTCGGGGGGGGGGGGGGGCGGAGGATGATTGAAGAACTGATCCTCTCCTATTTTTTTTATAATTTCTAACAGAATTTAACATTTTAACTCCACTCCTCTCTATTATTTATCTATATTTATAATTTTTTAGAATTTCGGGGGAGGGGGGGGGGGTTTGACCTCCATATCCCTCCCGCCCTGGCCCTCCACACAATTTTATCTCTGTCAATGAAAAATTTCGTATTCTTTTGGCAAGACTGATTGATACAATGGTGTCTCTTAGTAAAATATTTAGTAAATAAAATTTGAGTGCCTTACATTTTGCTTACAAATTGTGTGGTACAATTGTGTGTTAATCTAACCTTGAGTCGCATAGCCTTAGGCCCTTATAAAACTTTTACACAATTGTACCACTTAACTTTTTGAGTTTTGTTGATACACTTCATCTCTGAAGATGGTCGTATATCTGACCGACGTTTCGTCGGTTTTAAGTGCCTTAATAAACGAAATATATCTAGCTGCAATTGCTCTTTTCTTCTTTTACAATATACAAGTAGTTTTAATACTTATAATGTAATTGGAAATAACAATTGATGAATTAAGTCATTTTTTGGTAAAACTCTATGGAAACAGCAATTTTGGGCAATATAAAATTAGATATGTTAATTTTTAGGGCGAAAGATATTATAATTAAAATCAGGCAAATGAGCCAACACGCTAAGATACATATTTTATAGACAAAATAAAATTTACCTATGCTGGTATATGATTTATGATTGAAGTTTTTGGAACGAAGTTCGTTAACGCCGCTTACGCAGGGTGAATTGGGAGAAAATGTAACGTAACAAAAACGCGTTCCTAACAAAAATGCGTTCTCAGGGTCCAAGCGACGGCGGAGGAAGGCGAGATTAGCCGAAGTCTTGGCGAGGCCACGTCCACCTGCTTCTCTTTATTTCCTTCTATATACCGTAGGCGGGAAATTCCAGCGTGCGCAGCCTGGTTAGCCGAAGGCGGGCTTTCCATCTTTTTAAATAATATTCATATTAAATTATATTCTGAGTTGAAGAAAAGGCGTGAGGAACTTGGTTCCTGTCAGGGGTCCTACGACGCCACAATTTTGCTTTTATTTAAATTTAATTTCAAAAAGGAATTAAGGAACAAATAAAAGGCAAAATAAACAAAATCCGATCACTAATTATTAGCTAAACAGAGCTACTCACTTGTTATTGGAGTTGATAAACAAAATGCGAGCAATTTCTTCTCTTTTCTGTAAATAATTTTAGGAAAATATAAAGCAAAGGGGAGGCCTGTGATATGAAATAAATTTAATTTTGTTAAATAACAAATAATAAACAAAGGAAGATAATAATGAATTTTCTGTTGATTAACAGTTAATTAGTAATTAAAATTTATTAGAAAGATCAAAGAGGATAAATATTTAGCACTTTTAAAATTTTATAAGTTTAAATGAAATATTAATAGAAAGGTATTTTTGCAAGGAAAAATCAAAGAAAGTTTTGTATCCAGAAATCATGGCCTCCAAATTAAAAGTCATTCGAAATAAAAAATTGCAACAATTGACACTTGATCTCTCTTGGGAATTGATAAATCCCACTAGAAAGATAGAAATCCTTTGGGTTAAAAAAAATCCAAAAACTTTAAAAAATATTTTAATGTTTTTTTTTTAACACATCAATGATATTAATATATATTAACTTAAATAAATACAGTATTTTTTATATTATATATAATACATAATTTACATAAGGAAAATATTTACATCTTGTATATATAAGAATGTTTACATAATTCCGAAAATGGGGAGGGCTCAGATCCTCATTTTGGAATAAATGTAAACAACAACAAAGACAACAAGAAACAACAATAACATCAATTTTTAGTATAAAAATGACTAGTAAAGGGAAATGTATTTATATTTATGAATATGTAATGAAATTTTCTAACCATTATACACATTATTATTTGAGTATTTATATTAATTTATTTTTGTTTCCGATTTTAAATAAGCGAAATGTAAATATTTAGGCTCATATAAGGAAGCATTTTAAATTGAAAAAAAAAAAAATCAAAATTTTTGATATATTAAAAGTATTTTTAAACATTTTGGAGATATATTATTTATCATATTATCATCAGCAAACCATCTTGATTTTTAGTATTTACTAATTAACGAGTTTCCAATTAGTTAAATAGGAAGTTCCGCACAGTGGTTAGAGTTCTTCCCTCTTGTGCTAGGGGTCGGGAGTTCGCGTCTCATGCGATAAAAATTTATGTC
This sequence comes from Euborellia annulipes, assembly GCA_023213315.1. Classification (NCBI taxonomy): domain Eukaryota; kingdom Metazoa; phylum Arthropoda; class Insecta; order Dermaptera; family Anisolabididae; genus Euborellia; species Euborellia annulipes. Next base: position 46,888 of record JAKCPI010014556.1, on the reverse strand, counting down.
AATTTAATTGGCTACCAACCAATTAAATTAAATAGAGAAGGTGTCTAAATGGCCTCCGATGTCGAAAAAGACATTAAATAAAAAAAAAAAAAAAAACAAAATAGAAAATCCCCAGAGACGAAGGTCAGAAGATATTAAACGATGGAATTAAAGAGACCGTTTTTTTTTTTTAATTATCTAACAAGTCTAAATTTAGTAAATAAGCGCCGCCAAATTTAAATTTCGCCGCACTTATGGGTCGTTTTGATAACTTACCTACCCCAACATTAAAATAGCCTCCCTATGGGGAAATACATGGTGTTTGTCCTTCAGCATTAAAATAGCTGAAGGACAAACATAATGTATTTCCCCATAGGGAGGCTATTTTAATGTTGGGGTAGATAAGTTATCAAAACGACCCATACCTTTCTGACCGAATTCGAATTTTGAGTCCAACTTAGAATCAACTAAAATTAAATTTTTTTATCCCAAATGTTTTCCTAAGTTATGTAATTAGGCTAGAAATTAAAGGGCTTCGGACCCCTTATCAGAATATTATTTTTAAGTAAATTAAAACAAAAAATACAAGAGAGACTTTTATTAAAAAAATAACAAATTTTTTTTTTTTAACATTAACACTTTTTCTCATTCACACAGTTTTTTCGGCAATTTAGGCCATATAAGACTGACGATATCCGTTATTGATTAATATTAGGAATCGACCGAATAATCGGTTTCGGTTTTGGACAGTTTCGGCCAAAAATTCTGGTTTCGATTTCGGCCAAAAAGTAGTCGAAACTTTCAGCCGGCCGAAACCTGAATCTGAAAAGATGAGATGAGACTCGCATGCAAAAAAAAAGGTAAAATAATTTGCAAAAGCGGAAAAGGTGCGGAAAAAAAATTTACTCCCTCCTTAAGAAAAGGTAAAATGATTTTCACGGGAGGGGAAAAAAATTTCAAAAAAAAAAAGTTAAAATGATATGAATTTTTTTATAGGAAATACAGGTTTCGACCGAAACTAAGACTGAGACCGAAATTCGGTTTCGGTTTCGGCTGAAAATCTTGTTTCGGTCGGACTATAATTAATATACATATTGGGGGTCCAGGAATTTCTATTTAAGAAATAACATAATTAATTAAAATGTGATATTTTTATAGATTCTTCTTTCTAAAACCATCAAATAAATGGTCCCATCTCGTGATCGAGAGGTTAGAGATAGCGACAATTGATAATTCAAGGGTTCGAATCCCAGGTAGTTGAATGAAAATATATTTATACAAATTTGATTACATTAGGGCTGAATATTGGAAAACAACAAGGCAACAAGCAACAAAGACACCTGTTATTTATTCACTTGATGATGAAAAGATTTAGTTAGTACAAATTGAGATATTAATTGTTTTTCCCTTGGCAAATGATTTTTTTTTTAAATTCGTACTTATATTGGAGAAGCCATTTGAAAATATCATATGATTTATAATATTTAAATTTAAATTTATAATGTGGGACATTTTTATTCCATTTCTCTATAGATCATATTGTTGTAATATTATGGGACAGCGATGACGAACCTATTTTTTGCAAGCTCGTGAACGATTTACTTGTGAAATCCATTTATTCACCATAAATTATTCCATTATTGTTTTCATTGATTGGTGATAAATTAATTTTCTGAATTTTTCTCTTATTAGTATTCGGCACGAAAGCAACAAATACTATTTAATGTAAATTTTTGGCACGTGAGCATAGAAATGTTTGCCACCACAGATATAGAACAAATGAACACGTAATTCTTTTTTACCTTCTTTTTGATAGAATTTTTTAAATATTATAACTTCAACCTGTATGTGAGTGTAAATGAAAAAAAAAAAAACTTTAATCAAAAATATTATTTCATAAAATATCGTCTCTATCATTAGAAAATAATATTGATATTAGACAGACCTTTAGAAGATTAAAGAAAAAAGAATCTTAATTAAGCTTACAAAGTTATAAAAAAACCAAAGATATTTTAATTCTAAAGGTTTTTTTTTTTTTTAATAGAAGATTATTCTCTTATACAAAAAATATAACAAGCTTGTTAAAGAGCGGAATAAACAAAATATCTTTCTATTTTTTTATTTTATTATACTAGCAACCTTGATATCTTAAAGTTCAAAGATATTTTCAAATGTCATACGCTCTTTTGTTTTTTTCTTTCCCACCCACTCATTTAATTAATTAAAACAACATAGAATCTATCTAAAAGAATGGTGGTTGCTTTTATTTAGATAATTATTTTGAAAATGCTTCGAATTGTATGATTTGCTGCTTATTTATTTTATCTCCAGAAATATTTTGAATTATTATTTATTTATAATGTCTTTTCTCTTCTCTTAGGCACAAAATCCATTTTTATGTAAGCACTAATTAAAAACTGGGGTGCATGAACTTTCTTTTGATGAGAGTCTTTAATTAAAAATAAAACACAATAGCACTCCTCTTCTTAATCTGTAAAAAAAGAAAGATATAAATGTATACGAGTTATCGTAACTAACACTATGGAAACCAAATAAGAAGGTCCCAATTGGGATACTTTCCAAGGAAAAGTAAAAAACAAATTTATACCGAACGTTTCGAGCGCCCGTCATATTCTTCCGCCGGATAGTTCAAGTGTCAATTGTTAAAGATCAGCCCCTATTTAGACTGTCCCGAGGAAGAGCGTGATGAGCGCTCGATACGTCGACGGTATAAATTTGTTTTTTTTACTTTTCCTGACTTCATTCCATATATCTATAATAACGCACAGCCCAAGGGCGGATCCAGAGGTGTTTCTCGGGGGGAGGGGGTAATTACCCCCTTTACCCCCCCCCCTCCATTGTATCCGCCTTTGGCACAGCCTTTATAATAATTATTTATATATTTATAAATTAAACCTAGTAGTATTAAATATTTAATAATTATTTCTTATTATGAGGACCCTATATTATATGCAGATTATAATTTGTAGAGTTTTCAAAAATTTCAATTAGAAAATTTTTTTATTCGAAGCTCATTAAAAAGAGAAAAATAGTTTCGATTGCCTATCTAACAGGCAAACATAATATTTTTATTCCATTAAGGTGCGATTACACCGGTAGCTGACTTGACTTGAGTCCGGTGGCGAACCCAACCTATGTATTCCTATGGAGGCGCACGCACTGCTGCCGAAACGGTGCTGAACGCAGCTATACTCGATACTGACTCTTGTGGCTAACCAATTTTGTTGGATCGAGGACTGACTCCGGTTGTCTGAGAAGCCAACATGGCCGACTTTTTCAATCAGCTGTTTGTTTGGTTCCTTAATAAAGACATTTTTGGCAATATAAGGCTTTGTTTAGGTAATAATAATACAAAAAAAAAATAATAATATTGAGATAATTTGTATTTTTTATTAAAAATTGCAGGAAATATATGTTAAGTCAAAACAAATAGATTCCAAATTTTTTTAATTAATAAAATATTATTTTTTAAATAGTTAATTTTTACTTAAAATTTAGTAAAAATATTTCTTAATATAACTATGGTTAGTTTTATTAAATTTATTTAGAAATAAATTGCTGGGAAAGAATAAAGTAAAAAATATTGGTTACAACAATCAGTAGAAACGGCCTGTTGACGGCGTTCCTGAGTATTTGAGTTGATTGTTTACAACGACGACATACTCTTATACCAAATAACAGAGAAGGAAGATGACTTCATTCCGGTCAAGTTATAGTGTGTGACCCTCCTCAATTCGGACTCAGTTAGAACCCCAGTCAGCAAACACAAGTCAGGTCCCGGTATGATAGCACCTTCTATTTGGAGAGAGAACAGCCGCGTACTTTTTGTAGAGATTGCCTAAAATAATTGGTAACTCAGTATATCCTCTTAAGAAGTTAAGGAAAAAAAAATAAAATAACAAGAAATGTTAACTTTGCTTGATTGAGATACCTACCTCATTCCATTTTTAATCAATAAAATAAAAAATTTCTTGTTAATAAAAAAAAATAAAATAAAAAAATGTTAACGCTACGTTGCAATTCTCATTTTGTTTGAATTTCAAATCAAAAAAATTGTAAAAAGTTTCTTTTGAAGTTTTGATTTGCTTATTTATTTATTTTATCTTTTTTTTTTATAACAAATCAAGAAAAATTATAGGAAAAAAAAGTAAATTTATATTAAAATAAAAAAAAAACGAGGAGTAGCATAAACAGTCTGACTGTTTGGGTTGTTGATGTCGGGTCGTCTTTAAGGCGAGAAACATTCCATTACATTTGACATCGCTTACGTTACATTACGCATTCATTTAAGTTGCAAATGGACTTTTACTTTTTTGGACGATAAACTTGGAAATAGGGGAAGAATTTACTCGGTGTTTTATTTAATTTTATGTTGTAAAATATTTTAAAGTTTTTGATCTGACATGCCTTTTTAAGGGAGATAAAAAAAAAACAAATTTTCTTCCATTATATTGCCTGCTGAGAATCATAGTGATGAACCTGAACTTTTGTATTAGGCTCAATTCTAATCGAAACACAAAATCCACACTTTGATCAGGGCCATATTTCTAAATAGGCTAAAAAGGCCTAGAGCAAATTTTCAGGAGCGGCAATTTTTTCAAAAGTTAAGATGAAGTATTTCCTTAATAATATTTTCCTTCCGAATTTTTGTATACATTTATGGTATAAAACAAATGTATTAAGGAAATATGACCTAGAGAAGGGGCGGCAAATGGACTTTAGTCTATAGGTGGCATGTTGTTAAATTCGGCCCTGACTTTGACTCTGTTCACCCACTGAAATAGTTTCATTTTCAAAATTATAAAAGCCGGCGGGCCTGACAAGAAGAAGGAACAACAGCCACCAGGATCAATGTTGTTAAGCAACGCCATGCAGTGCTAAAAATTGGGATAGGTGGCCCCCGAAAAACAAGACCATTGAAAGCCCACCGGAAGCCATCGAAACAAGTATATAATGATGATGGAGTCATGAAAAAAACAAGACGAATGCAGCCAAATATTCTTTTATTTTAGATCACGCCCTCACGGCTGACGTTTCGGCTCGAGGTCTAGGCCATCTTCAGAGCCGGCTGGCAATAATCAAAAAGTGTGGAAACTTGCACCAACAGCGACAACATTCAGCATGTGGTCCGCTCACAGCAAAACGTACGTTCGCTACGTACTGTGAGCGGACCACATGCTGAATGTTGTCGCTGTTGGTGCAAGTTTCCACACTTTTTGATTATTGCCAGCCGGCTCTGAAGATGGCCTAGACCTCGAGCCGAAACGTCAGCCGTGAGGGCGTGATTTAAAATAAAAGAATATTTGGCTGCATTCGTCTTGTTTTTTTCATGACTCCATCATCATTAAGCCTACAGCCACAGATCTTTTTCGATTGAACAAGTATCTAAATAAATAATAAATATTTATATAAGTCAAATGGCCTCTGCAGCCGAAATGACTTTAAAAAAAAAATTATAAACATTTTTGCATATTATTTAATTGAAATCTATCCATTAGTGAGACGATACCCCAAAATTGTTCACCCTGAAAATGTATGCCATTGAACAAAATTATAATAAACCCTTCCATTTTCCAAAATTTTTTATTCGTCGTCCCCCCTCTTCCCGAAAAAAAATCCTGGTTGGCTATGTAATATATAATTAAATTTTAAATTGCACGGATTTGGATCCCATTCACCTCATTCCGATGAGAATAAATTTTATTACGACACAGATGATAGATTTAAAGTGTAATCATGTGGAAAAATCATAGGGTCAGTAATGGGAAAATCTGACTAGCGAAGTAGAAATATTCGTAGCCATCGAAATGATTTCTCTCATAAATATGTAAATTGTATTTTTGGCAACAAGATAATTTTGTCTTTCCTTCTCTGACCTTAACTGACCCCTGTTTCCTAATTAAAAGCATTTATAACCATAATTTAATATTAAAAAAAAAATAATATTGATGAAATTTTGAATTGGTAGCCAACAATAAAAAAATTTTTTTTTAATATTCTTTGTTGTCGTTTCGAAAGCACTTCGCGTTCATTATTCGGATCTATGTCCCAGCGGCGTAACTAGCTTTTGAGAGCGGGGGGGGGGGGCCGATCGAAGCTCAACTAGGCTGCCGTTTTTCAAGTTATAATATGATTTTAAAAGAAAAAAATATCAATTTTTAGACAAAAGATTTGATGCACCTGGGGCGGGGAGGGCGAGCGCCCCTCCCCCTTCACCCCAGATCGTCTCGGTACTGCTATGGCCCACAAAATGTATTCATTTTTTTTATTTATTATTTGTCTTTTGATCATCTCCTAAATCTACTACCAGCCCTCTCCAATAGGACTATTTTTCTTACTCTTTTGACTCCAGGTGGGTTTTGACCCCCAACAACCTCTCCTGGTTGCGTCACAAGCTACGATTATTTAATACAAAAATATTTACGTTGCAATAGAAGCGACTTTTTTTTCAAATATTTTTATAAAAAAATTGAATCGTAAAAGAAATGTTTTCTATTCCTTGACAAATTAAACTAGCTCCTAATAAAAGTAAATAAGCGGAAAAACGAAATAGGGACTATGTACAGACCGTTTGTAGATCTATGTTACAGACAAAGAATTTCCTTTGGATTTTTTTATTTAATCAAAACAAAGAAATTAATTCCGCATTTGTTTCAAAAGGAATGTTAAATAAACGTTTTATAAAGCTAATATAAATTAAAAAATTAAAGTTGAGTATTTCTACGGTAATTATGAAACAATGAATGAATTAAATTTGAATGTATAACAAAAGTACAAAGGAAAGAATGAACAAATTCCCCAAATAATTATTAATTCACCCAATATAAAGAAGATTATGTTTTGTTTTATTATACAACTTAAAGAGGTCAAGTATTAGATTTGAATATCATTTAAATTATTTTTTTAAATTTATACTTTTTATAAAATACCAAATCAATCTACCCTAACAGGTCATTAGGCAAAACCTACTTTCACAGGTGAATATAAAATCAATTCCTTCAAGACCAAAACTATTTAAAAACCTGGAGTTTACTCGTTTTTCTTAACAATAAAGGCTAGATAGGAAAATGAAATTTGTGTTCCTTTTCCCTAATCAAACCATCCAAATATTCATACAGCAAGAGATTTAAAAAAATAATATTTTTTATAAGAAGTTCTGAATGCAGACCTAAAAATTACTCATCAGAAATTATCAGTTATATTAAATGTAAACAATTCATTCACAACCTGAGCAATAAATTTAAATTATTACAACTGGAGGGATGTGGCTGTGAAATATCAATAAGTGAGATGTGGAGTACAGCCATATCATGGAGTACAGCAACCAGGAAGGTAGCCTCTATTTAATAAAACAGACTCCTTTAACAAAACATTTCGGCTAATTTTAATTACGCCATCTTCAGTTGTTGTAGAGTCTAATAGGAAATAGAGTGTCACTTGTGTGTTGTGAATAAGCGAATAGTTAAACAATGCTTATGTGTTATAACAATGTAAATATAATGAATATGATGATATGCAAATATCGATATTTGCCTTCACAAGGTATTATCATATTCATTATATTTACATTGTTATAACACATAAGCATTGTTTAACTATTCGCTTATGCACAACACACAAGTGACAACTCTATTTCCTATTAGACTCTACAACAACTGAAGATGGCGTAATTTTAAATTAGCCGAAATGTTTTGTTAAAGGAGTCTGTTTTATTAAATTCCTGGCTGCTGTCCTCCACATCTCACTTATTTAAATTATTAGTCTACAAAATACAGAGTAAAAGAAACTTGATGAGACACGTATTGAGATGGAACTATTTGTTGACAAACTATAATATTAATAAAAGAGTAGAAGGAGGAAAATGATTGATGATTTGATGGAGGAGGAAGAAATGACGCAGAGGTCACCTATGGCGAGGAACTAATGATGAAGAAAAGGCCTAGGGAGTCTAAAAGACAAAAAAAAAAAAACAGGCTCAAATAACAATGTTGAATCCTCCATAAACCTTTTTTTCTGATAAGAAAAACTTACCTAAAGGATGGAAACATCTTCACGGCCGTTGCTTTGTTTAGTGGTGGTGACAGCTCCTCTTGATGCAGGTGTCTGTACCAGCAACGCGACACTCTCAGCCCCTGCCACTGACAGGTGGTTCAGGTGTGGTGAGATTGATGTAGTTCCTCCGTGGTTCAGGTGTGTTCTTGTTGTTGCATTCTCTTCGATTGCTGTCGTTGCACCACCTGAAACACGATCTGGAACATCCGAATGTTCTGTGTTAGAAATAATCATTTAAGAATTATTTCAAGCACTTCAAATTATAAAGTAATTTGGCGGAAAGATGAACATCAGTCATCATTGTTGCTGAGCCTAGATATGGGCAGATGGGAGGCCTTATCTCGATAGACCTCGGTGTATTTTAATTACATGGGATTTGATATATAAAATTTTAAAACCCAAACGATCTCTGCCGCTATAAACAGTATAAAATTAAATAAAATTATAAATAATAAATAATACTCTCTTCATTTTCTATTATAAATTTAATTAATAATTACATAGTTTGTTTTAATTAAGTTTTAATTAAAATAGCTTGAGATAAAATATTAAAATAATAAATAATCATTTTGGAAATGAAATGATTTAGTATATGTTAAAAAAATTTAGTTTTATTTGAATATTAATAATAGGGAAAATTAGATAAATATGGCTTGTTGGTTATTCGAATGAATATTTACATATTAAAATTCAAAATAGAAATATATAAATATTCAACAATAATTATTAAATCAATTAAATTCTTTATTCATTTGGATACCAAATGGTATAAATAAATATGCCTCGACACCAGTAATCTATATATATATATATATAACAGTGGTGTGTCCGTCTGTCTGTCTGTCACGCTCTACGGGTATTTAGGAAACTTCCCGTTGAAATTTTGAAATGAAATTTTATATGCATAAAGAGGACCTTCTAGGAATTACAGGAAAATTATTTTCATCCCGAAATTCCCATAACTTTTTGAGTTATTACGTTACAATTTCTCCTATAGAAAATGTATAGAGAAATATTTATGTATTCTTTTCATTTGTGTATTCCATGAATGTAAACAAATCCTCAAGCAGGCACTGAATTCGAATGGAATAATAATAATTTTCTTTTGCCCACGGGGCGTGGTGTAGAGGTTAGCGTGCTAACCTCATATACCAAACGTCGCGGGTTCGGACCCCAGGCAGTCCGATGATTTTATTTAAGCCATCTGGATACCAGATGGCTTAAATAGAAATGCCTGGACCCCTATATATATAAATTCATAAATAACGGATATCGTAAATGTCTTATATGGCCTGAGCTGCCGAAAAGACAGTGTGAATGTGTGTGTGAGTGTGAGTGCGAATGAGAAAAAAGTGTGAATGTTTAAAAAAAAAAAAAAAAAAAATTTCTTTTAATGGAGAAGAAAAGGCGAGCCCTCGGGGTTTGGTGTAGAGGTTAGCGTGCTAACCTCGTATACCAAAAGTCGCGGGTTCGGACCCCAGGCAGACCGATGATTTTATTTAAGCCATTTGGATACCAAATGGCTTAAATAAGAATGCCTGGACCCCCTAATATGTATATTAATTTCTATAACGAATATCGTAAATCTTGAATGACCTAAGTTGCCGAAAAGACTATGTGAATGTGAGTGTGAATGAGAAAAAAGTGTGTGTTTAAAAAAAAAAAAAAAGAAAAAGGCGAGGGTCTGCCGCAGGCGGGACCGAGCCAGCTGGCGGAGGGTCCAGGGGGGCGAAGCCCCCCTGTCTAGACGCAAAGGCGGGCGCCACGGGTTCTCATAATTAAGAAAAGGCGAGGGTCATATTCATCGGACGTCCTGGGCTCCAAATTCATTCCCCTTGGCTTTAGGTTATCAATATTGATATTTGTAAACACTTCTTTAATACTATCTTAACCGATAGAAGTTATTCTTAAAAAAAAAATCACTGGATCAAACAAAATGTTAGATAATAGCGTATATAAAAAAGTTCAAAATTTAAATTTGAATGCCACGTGCAGAAATTAAACAGAGGTACGAAAGCTATTAAAAAAGCATTAACTCCATTGGCTTCTGTTACCTCTTAACTATGTATAAACTTAAAACTCTACATTTAAACTTTGTTAAAGACTCTGTTTCATTTTCCACTAAAATAAACTACTTCTTCTAGTGTAGTTTTATTGGTTTTAAATTAAACAAAACTCTTAAACAAAGTTTATAATTTAGAATGTTCGGCAAAAGTTTATATTTACTAATTAAATTAACTTGTAAGATTTTTTTTGTTAAATAACTAAAATGTATAAGCATTATTATAGAGAATATGAAATTTATAATTATAGGTTTACTTTAATAATCAATTTATTTAAGTTTTTTTTTTTTTTTTTTTTTAAATAAAAAAACATTCACACTTTTTTCTCATTCACACTCACATTCACACACACACTTCATACAGTCTTTTCGGCAACTTAGGCCATTTAAGACTTTGACGATAACCGTTGTAGAGAATATATCTATTGTGGGGTCAGGCATTTCTATTTAAGCCATCTGGTATCCAAATGGCTTAAATAAAATCATCGGACTGCCTGGGTCCGAACCCGCGACGTTTGGTATAGGAGGTAGGCAGCTACTTACTACGCCATATTTAAGTTTTATCAACAATAATAATAAAATATTAAATAATTTTATTAAATGATTAACTGCATTCTGCTAGATAACAATTTTCATTTACTTATATCTCTGGAACGTCTCTGAAGAAAGGATTGAAACTTCACACAGCCCTAAGAGACTCCTAAGTTTGAAGTGATTTGTTTCAAAAGAAGCGATATAAATTTTTTAAGTGTGGTTAGCTATGTTTCAAGACGAATGAGACAGTCTTGCAACTTCGTTATCTATTTATTTTTTCTTTAATATATATTCATAGATGAAATAAGAAATTCATTAAAATTGTTTACCTGAATAATTATTGAAAAAAAAATATATATATAATATATAACAAGATTTCGCATAGATTGGATTATCCGAAACTGGACCAATCGAGTAACTTAATTAAAAAGAAGATAAATGTTTCCAAACAAAACTTTCAAATAAAATGCTAAATACAGTATAACATTATACAGTATTATTACAAAATGATAAAAAGTAAAGAAAAAAAATCAAAAGAAAAGTCCAGACTCCAAGAGAAATTCATCACTTAGTTATTTGGGTTGCATATCTACAGGCAAACAAAACAAACTAATTTATCCAACCCTTGACGTTTGATTAAGATAAAATAAAAAGCGACCAGGTGTGTCCAAGTTACGTTAAATCTTGTATTAAAAATATACTGATTATAGTCAAATGGTAAGTCAAGTCGACTAATCGCCACTTTACCAATAATCCGGTATCTTAGTCAAAATTCGTGCAGATATATTTGCCAGAGCACCAGCATTTTGTTATTACTTATTCAGTTGTTGCATATCGTTACCGGTTCCCAACCAATTCTATTGAATTGTAATCGTTGTAAGATACCTTGTGGATGGTTGTCATCGATAGTCCGTCTATTGGTGCTGCCATATTTGGCAAGGGTAGCTGCACACCTAGCTGGCAACAGCTGCAGGAACTCATGACGGATATTGCTGTTGAGCCAGCCGTAGACGATAGGGTTTGAAACTGCTGACGTCATAGCAGTAATGTGACATGCGGCCAGGGCTGCATATAATGACTCGGGAGACTGTTCCGCCGGTCCAGCCAGGATTAAATCCGTGTATAATGGATAGATACCTGAAAATAAAAATAATAACGCGTGACTTATTTTCTAAGTCTCTAAAAAAATAATAAATATTGGAAAAAATAAATTAAACACCACGATTATTCGATTTTCAATTTTTCTCTCTTCTCCAATATCGAAAAAATTATAAATCATAAATATCTATATAACCATTCAACTAACGATCAATTAAATTTTATTTAACCATTATTAATATAAAATAGATACTTTTTTGCAACATGCTATATAAAGATAGAGCAGTATTTTACGTTCTTAAGAGATATTAAACAAAATCCTATTATTTTTATTAAAGGGGAAATGCTTAAGGCTTAAAAAATAATTCCTTGTCTATTTTTTTTTGTCTTTATTAAAGTATTATCGATAGTATTATTGAAATGGAAAATATAGTCAAATCACTAAGTTAATTAAGGAGAAATAAACTAGGCTTATACTTTTTCTATTGACCTCAATAAGAACTTAAAAGTTACCAATTTAATAAAAAACAACTTTATCTATAACAAAATTTGCTCAACTTGCAAGTTCAAATTAAAATTTGATATTCTATTTTATCTTAACATTTGAATGATAACCATTTATTATTATAAAATTAAAACTAAGTTAGATAAAAATTTTATGAAGTATAAAAAATATCTTAAGGCGATTAAATTCTGTTGGTCACATCAGATTTGTTTTTGTTTATCCAAGTTTCATATTCATAAAACAATGGAAAAAAAAGAGCGAAGAGATAAAAGTATTTTTCATATATACTTCATATGCATCAGCATATATGAATAAAGGGATAATTCCTATAAAAAGAAAGAAAAGATAGTTTCTTTTTTTAATTTGAAAACCAAATTTTAAACGAGAGCAATGGAAATTTTGGAAATTATTGTCAAGACGGTCTTAGAATTTTTTTTTATTAACATCCTGGCTTAAAGCCATTTTTGAAAGTTTCATAATTTAAAAAATATAACATAACAATAAAATAAAGGTCAGTAAAAATTTTGAAGATATTACAATTAGAATTGAAGAATCTATATAAAAGCCCTATGACTTTAGGAGAGGGGGAAAGCAGCAACAGCTTTTCATATCTCTACCACTCTCTTGAATTTGAAAAACAGTCCAACTATAGTTAAAGTTCTTTTTAGTTACTCAATATTGTTTTTAATTATACATGGATGAGAAGTATGATGGAATTTTTCAATTGGAATTTGATGGGACAAAATTTTTTTAATGATAATGCGCTATCTTTAAAAAGTTCCAAAAGGCCATAAAGAATAACCGGAAAAATTCAACCGAATCGTTATTTATATAAATTTTATATGGATCAAAGGGTCCTATTCTTTAATATTATTATATAAAGTTAATTTGAAAAACAAATATTAATTTTTATTCTGACTTTATCAAAAGTAGGCTTTTCTTAAATTTATTTTTCTTCTGATAAGGGCTTAGCTGCTTAGAGTAGCGTGTTAAAACAGGCCAAGATGTCTGTCCGCCTGCTGTTATAACAAGCAGCTGACAAGTGAAACAGATTTCTCATTTCCATTCTCTTGTTAGAAAAATACAATGACGTCCCATGCGACAAAAATTTATTCAAATTGAATTGGCTACCAATCAATTTAAATAAATAGGGATGAGGTCTATATAGCCAAAGATGCCTAAAAAAAACTTTAAGGTGCGCGCCTTAAAAAACCGTTAGAACACGATTCAGTACCGAGTTACTCTAGGCGGCAAGAGATGGCGTTAGTTTTTCCCATAGGAAAACAAGGGATTTATTCCATTACATTTGAAAGATTCTAGCTAATTAATTAAGGGTAAAAAATTAATTATTTTTTAACACAATGATTACTAATTTAATTATCTATAAGATATAGAGCTAATTTTTTAAAATATCTTTTATTTAATGCGATTAACCTAAAAAAAAATTTATTTTTTCGAAAATCAAAAAAAGGGCTTCTATAAGTTGTAGATATTTTAAATAGCTTTAATTTAAAAAAAGGTTTGAGGTTGATAGCTTCAAAATTGTGGCCGCTGGAATCTCCCAAAATTAACACCCCGAGACGCGCACTGAAAATATTTTATAATTTTTTTTTTTTTTTTTTCCTATCATTTAGGTTTTATTTATAAATTAGAAGTCAAAAATTTTCATTGTTTCTTGAAACATGAAGCGAGACCTCTAATCTCCTTTCCAAAAGACCTAGAATCAAAATAATTTCGTGTTTCGCTGTTGGTTAGAAGAATAAAGTTCGATTGTCGCAGAACGGGGAGAAGATATTGATCGGTCCACTCGCGGATATACTTGCAAATTGTTGAGATCAATCCTATAAAGGCTTTTTATTTGATATAATATGTATTATATTAGTTCAAACTAATTCAATTCAATTTTGAATCGTTAAGCAAGCCCCATAGATTGTGGTGAATTGATTTAGTTAAATTAATTTCTTTATTTCTCTTATTCATATGTGAATTTATTTTTCTTCTCCCACAAAGGCTATTGATGAATAAAAGTTATTCAATTTAACTATCGGTTAACTTTAGACTAGCATCTCTTGTTGAGGTATGGAAATTCCTGAAATGAAACCGCCTCGAACGTTGCAACGCCTCTGGCTATCATCATCGTTTCCTATTCATGAAGTTAGGACAGTGAGCAACTCGAATGAAATTTCCACAAGGATTTATGACCCTAGGAATGTCGTTTCTCTAAATCCATCTTGTCTTCCTTTCTTGCTTGACAGTTCTCTAGTAAATAAAGGTTTTAAAATATCATCTGACTTTATTTAATAAGCTTTCGTTGGATGATACATAACTTGATTGAAGTCTTACTAATCCTATTTCATTTGGAATAAATTCTATAAAATTCGCTTCTTTTTTTTTCAATGTTTAAAGGAGGTGTACAGGATGAGAGATAAAGAAAATTTAAACAGAAAATGTTATTTTTTTCTTTGATGCTTAACGCGATTGAATATTAATATAGAAATTTTAATTACATTTGAAAAAAAAATTAAACAATTTTTTTTTTGTCAAATATTTTAAAATATTATTTTAGATAATATAAAAATCTAGAATAATATTAATAGAATCGCACTTTATTTTTATATAATTTACATTGAGGGAGAATATTTACTTTTGAGAGTATTATGAGCTTCAAAGACTTTGAAACTCTCTAACTATCCCTTGGGCCCATTTCATTCTCGTTAATAAAGCAAATATTTATGCAAGTTAATAAGATTTATAAATTTTATATCTGGAATTCTAATATATAGTCTGAAACTAAATATGTGTCTACAATCAAATCCGGTGCGACCAGTCACACAAGAATGCAATTCAACCCTAAGTTGGTTTGAATTTTTTTGTTATTTCTAAATAAATTCAAAATATAGCGTCTCAAACAAATTAGTGAAAAATGACTAGCTGCACCGCCTGTCTTTGATGGGCAGCTAGTCAGGTAAATTCCAACCTCATTAGTTAGATTTAACAAGAATGTGAGGGTTTTTTATTGGCGAGGCCAAATGTCCGGTGGTCTGGTGCAATGAACAGCACGCCTATGCCCCGGAAAGGCTGGAGATCCTGGGTTCGATTCCTGGGGGTCATGGGATGTTTGGCCTCGCCAATAAAAAAACACAGTCTTGTTAAATATATCTATGACTAGTTAAGTCCGAATCGAGATATTTTCAATACTATTATTTTATTCAAATATATATGGTAGATCTCGAAAAATATTTAACTCATAAGTTAGATTTTTACCTCCATTGTATTAATTCATTTATATGCAATGGAGGATAAAATTCAATCCACGGGAATGCAATTCAACCTTAGATTAAATTTTTTTATAAAATCTAAATAAAATTCATGGTGGTAGTCTCTTCTTTCTTCTTCTTTCCTCACCTGATTATTCCCGGGGTGCGGGGTCGGCGGAAATAAAAAGGTCGGCGGTTCATGGGTTTTTTTTACGACCGGAAAGGAATAGAACAGGCCGGTCCGTCGCTAGGTCTGACGTCTTTTGAAAAGTGGAAGGAAGAGACTGGCATGCAAAGAATAGAAGGAATGCCAGTCCCAGCTCGGGTAGCTCGTGGTCGCCATCCACGTACCCACAAGAAGTGGGCCCCTGAGCAAATGGTCGTAGTCTCTCAATGGAACAAATTAGTGAAAAATTACTAGCCGCCCTGCCCGCTTTCGGTAGGTTTCTCTCATTGATATTTAGTTTTTCAAAAAAGAACCTCGCATAGAATACCTAGCAAGGGCCTGCATGTGGCGGCCTTATCTTAATCAATGCCTCAACATTCACTTTTTCTTTCTCGTACAACTCGTATAATTATTACAAAATTCTATCTCGAAATTTTAATAATTCTCGTCCTCCTTAATTTATGGAATTATTTATGAGAAATTAAAAACACTAGATCATAGGTTTCAATGATTTTTTAAAATTTAACATTTTTAACACTTTGACATCCATTTGTGAAATCACTTCTGAAAATGACACAAGAGTCTCAAAATGTTAAATTTTTAATAAATCATTCGAAACTTATAACCTAGTGTTTTTAATTTAATTTTTGTATATATTGACATTATGTTGCAACTAGAGCATATGGTTAAATCTATTTGCATTGTGGGTGTTTGTGAACACGAGAGCTTAGAAATCTAAGGAATTAGATATTTGCCATGTGTTAAAATTCTATTATTATTCGGAGTGAAGTTGCTGTTGATGTTAGAAATTAGCTCTCATTCTATGCTTCCACAACTTCACTAAAGATTAAATACTATAAATTCTAGGTATTTCTAGTGAAAGCATAAAATCAGGCCCAAACCTACATTTTGTTGCATAGTAGTCTCTAAAAATTTGTTTTATTTATCTTTTGGCTAATCCTGCCATCCTGCCCTTTGGCTCCCATCAACCCTGTGGTGATGAAACAATCAATCAATTGACAGGCCTATAAAAAAAAAAACATCAGTAAACTCAGTGTAAAAGTTAAATAATAATTTAGCCTTTGTTTAAAATAGATTGATTACATGAGATATTCCCTCGGCTCTGATTTAAATTCCAATTTTTATTCATAAAATTTTTTTTATTTTACATTCTCGAAGAATTTTCAATAAATCTCAATCAGATAAAGAGAATGGGACACACGATATGAAGGACAATTTGAATAAATTGAATCCCATCGTGCATATAAAGTCCAAATGGACAAAAAAAATATAAAATCCCAATACTAGAAGATCCCATATTGAAGGGCTATAAAGTAAAAATTTTTCAATCAACTTAGAGCACGTGTTATTGGAATATTTTCACAAAAGACTAAAAAACTTAGTATCTATCAAAATTTTAAGAAAAAAATTTTATATAAATTTGGATATTATCTCGTTTCGACCACGAATCGGTGACCTGACCTTCCTTAAGGACAAAACAAGGAGAAATATATAAATTTATGTATTTAATAAATTGAAGAAAAAAAAAAATTAAAGTGAAACTTTATAATTGAAGAGAAGTTGCTGTTGATGTTATGGAATGGAAAAGAATAAGTACAGGTGCAGCAAATGAAGAGAGCCTTTGGATGCTAAATGCCGAAAAGGAACGTTTGGACAAAATTTATTCGTCCATCTTCAGTCCTCGTTGGCTTATAAATTAATTAGGCACAAAGTTGTCATTGTTGTTTTGCACGAATTTGTCGATGTATATTTTATAAAACGTCTCCTTTTTCGCATTTACATCCAGCTCTCTTCATTTCTCACCACTTCTTTCCATTCCTAAACTTTATTTTGATCGACACAAATTTTTTCGTTTCTCTATCAGCATGTCGCGTTACATGCCGTGACGTCAAAGGCCGTGACACTACAAGTTATGACGTCACAAGCCATGACGACAAAAATAGGAAAGTTGAAATTTAATATATATGACGAATTATAAAAATCTGGTGTGACTGGCGCACAGCACCCAACTTTCTTACTTCGGTAATCGAAAGTTGTGTACTGTGCTTGTCACACCAGATTTTTTGTATCGACATGTATTTAGTTTCCGACAGTATGGTACATTCGATTTTCAAGATGAAAAATTTATAAGTATGGCAAAATGTTTATATTTTGTTACCATGGCAACCATTTCTCCTATCTTTTCTATGGAGAACAAGAGTAAAGTGGTCTTCAGAAGATTTCAATCACAAAATGAGAATATACATTTTAAAGAGCAACTAAAAAATAGTTGATATATGAATTTTAAAAAAAATCGTTGGAGCAAATTTTGAGAAAATCGAAAAAAACTGAAAAAGTGCATCAGTAAAGTACTAGTACTTTTTGGTCGATTTTGTTCAAAAGCTTCGTGTCACGTCCCATGGGGGTGCCTAACCTAAATATACAATTTCAACCTCCTAGCTCTTTCCGTTCTTGAGATATTTTGTTCACAGACACACACACACACAGACACACACACACACACAGACAGACCATGTCGCGAAAACCACTTTTTTGGATTCAGGGGACCTCAAAACGTGAAGATCCATCAAAATCTCGACATCGAATTTTTGACATGAATCCAATACTTTCTCTCTATATATATATTACTAGAGACCGGACAAAAAAGCATAAAAAAATGGAAAAAAGTGCTTAAAAAAGCATAAAAAACTTGAATAAAAAGTCGTTAAATAAGCATATAAGTTGAAAAAAAGCATCTAATAAGCAATTTTTACTCATACCAATGGCGTATACAAATTTTTTTTTTAAAGAAACTAAATTTATTCCGCCCCGCCCTGCGAAAAATTTTATTTTTGCGGAACCAAATTTTTTTCACCCTGCGGAAAAAAATTTTTTTACAGGCCTATATTTTTTCACACTGCGGGGTTTTTGGAAATTTTTTTTTGGGGGGGGCGGCCTCCCCCCCCCCCCTTATATACCTCCCTGGTGTATGCGTGTGTGAATGGGAAAAAAGTTTTTTAATAAAAAAAAAACCCACAATAGATTAATATACTGTATATTACAACGGTTATCGTCTAAAGTCTTAAATGGCCTGAGTTGCCGAAAAGACTGAGTGAATGTGTGTGTGAGTGTGAGTGCGAATGAGAAAAAAGTGTGAATGTTTTTTTTTTTTTTTTTTTTTTTTAATTTTTAAAATAATTTAAAATGATTCAAATACTAAATAAATATTGTTCACAGTTTTTAATATGCTTCTATTGATTTCCCATTATCATTCCCATTTTCCAATTAAGTTAAGATTAAAAACGCGATTTTAATAACCTTAATTGAATAATTTTCTGAAAATCTTCAGTTAAACGCCTTCGATCCGAAAAAAAAGTTTCACTTGCATCGTGGTTTCATAAAACCACACAATGTTTTTTTTTAAGTTGTGTTTATAAAATTTTATTTTTAAAGTTTTTTTTAATTTTTGCAAAATTTTAAATCCCCAAAGGTTGAGCTGACCGCAAACTTCTCTTGGGATCCCCTATGCATACAGATACTGAGTGCTTCTCTGTGCCAGAAAATCCACTTTCGCGCTAATCTAATTGTATCTATGAACCTGTGAAGAATTATAACTAGGAATAGATAAATAGATTTCCTCGTCCTCCATACGAGAAACATTTTAATTTGTTTTAGTGATGGGATAAATATGCATAGGGGTTGAAACAAGATATTAATTTAACGTAGTTATAGAGATCCTATAATAATTCCATAAGACATGTTCGTGATGATGCATTTTAGATATTTAATGTAATCCTTATCCTTTATGGAACTATTAAGATTTAAAATAAAAAAATTTAATTTTCCTGACAGTTAAAGGGTGACAGATGAAGTTTTTTACGATTTTTTTTTTATCTAACTTAGGGGAAAAAAAAATTGAAAAGAAAAGCGGTCATCAGATGTTTATTAAAGACGAAAAGAAGGGCCGAAGGCGCGCGCCCCTTTGAGAAAATTTCAAAAGATAACAGCTGAGATAAATATTAAAAGCCTAAGTGCTCTCGCGTTAATGGAATTGAGTACGTCTGTATGTCTGTTTGTTCCGTATTAACGAGATTGCAGGCCAACCGTTACGAAATGTCATTTGCTAATCCGAGGTCTGTCAATCGATTAACCGGCATGGATTATTCACCAAGCTAAATTCTTATTAAGGTGCTCTACTTTTCTCATTTGATTTCTTGTTTAAAAAGCTTATTTTTTAATGTATTCATTTAAAAGACTCCATTTGAATATTACATGTTGAGATCGCCTAAAGCTGGTCCTGAAAATGACATTTTACATAAGGAAATTAAATGTAGATATAAAAAAGACGTTGTCACGTCAAAAAAGTAAACGTTAGGGGTCGTAGGACCCCCGGCAGGAAAGAAATTCATCACGCCTTTTCTTCATTTCAGAATATAATTTAATATGAATATTATTTAAATAGACGGAAAGCCTTCGGCGGGCTGTCCGTCTGGCCAGCTAGCTGAGCCCGCTGGAACCTCTAACTCGTCTTTGACGAGCAATTTCCGGCCTAGGAGGGCGTGGCCTCGCCAAGACTTCGGCTAATCTCGCCTTTCTCCGGCCTTCACTCGGGCGCAGAGAACCCATTTTTGTTAGGAACGCGTTTTTGTTACTTTACATTTTCTCCTAATTCACCCTGCGTTAGCCGCGTTAAAGAACTTTGTTCCAAAAAAGTTTTCAGGTATAAATTTATTTTAATGGTGTTAGAGAATAAAAACCAGCAAAAATAAATCGCCACACCTGACGTCCTTTATTTGGCAAATATTTCGACGCATATGACATGCATCATCTTCAGTGCCGCGAGGATGTAATAGGTGGGCTTGGTCCAAAAATTATTTTAAATGCCTTAGGGACGTCATACGTCTGATGCAGAATTGATTATCATCATCAATTCTGCATTAGAGCGGTCATCAGCTTAAAGAAGGCCCCTCACAAAAACATGTATGACGTTTCTAAGGACCCCTGAATACAAAAAAGGGGTTTTCGCGACATGGTCTGCCTGTGTGTCTCTGAACAAAATTTCTCAAGAACAAAAAGAGCTAGGAGGTTGAAATTTTATATTTAAGTTAGACACCTACCTAGGGCGAGAAAATAAGCTTTTGAACAAAATCGGTCAAAAAGTACTTGTACTGAACTGATGTACTTTTTCAGTTTTTTTTTCGATTTTTTTATAGTTCGCTCTAAAGATTTTGTTTAAAATTAATAAATAAATTATTTTTTAGATGCTCTTTAAAATGAATATTCTCATTTTGCTCTCAAAATTGTTTGAAGACCACTTTTCTCTTGTACTTCATAAGAAAGATAGGAGAAATGGTTTTTTTTTTTTTTTTTTTTTTTTTTTTTTTTAAACATTCACACTTTTTTCTCATTCACACTCACACTCACACACACATTCATACAGTCTTTTCGGCAACTCAGGCCATATAAGACTTTTACGATATCCGTTATTAATAATTATACACATATGGGGTCCAGGCATTCTTATTTAAGCCATTTGGTATCCAATTGGCTTAAATAAAATCATCGGACTGCCTGGGGTCCGAACCCGCGACGTTTGGTATATGAGGTTAGCACGCTAACCTCTACGCCAAGAGAAATGGTTGCCATTGTAACAAAATATAAATATTTTTCCATGTTTATAAATTTTATATCACCCACGGGGCATGGAGTAGTTGGTAGCGTGGCTACCCTCTATTCCGAACGTCGCAGGTTCGGACCCCAGGCAGTCCGATGATTTTATTAAGGCATTTGGATACCAAATGGCTTAAATAAGAATGCCTGGACCCCAAATATACCTATTATTAATATAACGGTTATCGTCAAAGTCTTAAATGGCCTAAGTTGCCGAAAAGACTGTGTGAATGTGAGTGAGAAAAAAGAGTGAATGTTTAAAAAAAAAAAAATTTAGTCTATATCTTGAATTCTAATATATCGGCAGAAACTAAATATATGTCGACACGAAAAATCTGGTGTCACAAGCATAGAACACAAGTTTCGATTACCGAAAGGAAGAGAAAGTTGTGTGCTGTACGACCAGGGACAAATTGAAATAATTTATTATTTATGAAAACGATTTAGTATATTTCTAAAAAAAAAATAAATAAATGTTAATTTTGAAAAATGTTTTTAATTACTAAAACAAACAATACATTACTGTATAAATTAAATTTTGTTTAATTTCAAAGAATTAATTAGTAATAAACAAATTTAATGAAAATAACTAAAGAATATAATTGATAATAATTTAAATTTCCACTTCAATTAAAAGGTATTATTGTTTGGATTCACAAAAACAAAAACAAATTCTCATCACCAGTCAGTCACAAATAGAGAGTCGGTAAAATATTTATCGATATCTATCTAGAGAGTAGTATGAATATTGATACAAATTAAAAATGATTAAAATCAAATGGCTGTTAAATCACAATTAAAATGTTATTAAAATTTAAATTTGAAATAGGCCTAGAGAAAAGGGAGAGGGAAATATTTTGATATCAGTGTGAAACAGGCAAATATTAGAGACCTAAACCAAATACTAAATACAATAGAAGACAGACATTAAGTAGACAAAGAAGAAGAAAATATGCAATTTATTCTTCTACTTTCTTCGCCTGATTATTCCCGCGGTTCGGGGTCGGCGGGAAGGGTTTTTGCGACCGGGAAGGAATAGAACAGGCCGGCCCGTCGCACGGTCTGACGCCTGTTGAAAATATAGAAGGGGAGAGACTGATATGCAAAGAACAGAAATACTGCCAGTCCCAGCTAGGGCAGCTCGTGGTCGCCATCCACGTACCCACAAGTTGAGGGCCCCTGAGCATAAAATCTGCAATTTATAAAAATTCTAAATATCTCGTGAATGAATGAATACTTGAATGCTCGTCTCCCCTTCCTCTTTTTAATGCAAATGTTTATAATATCAGACGAAGGACCGTCAACCATATCCTGCACTGAAGATGGCCAGGCCTGCTGAAATATTTGCAAAAATATAGTAAGAGGCGTTCCAGCAAGCATTAATTGGATTTCGCTGATATATTATATGATTAGTATAATTTCTAAAGTGTAAGGCAGCAGAAAACGAAATTACATTAAATTAAAATAAAACAAAAATTAATGTAATTATTCATAAACAACCCAAGACGTATCATCCATCTTTAATACAAGTATTTTTACTTTCTTTTACCCTATATGAACCGTGTTATTCAATGGTGTGTCAAAGACCAAAAAATTCAAAATTGAGTTAAGCATGGAATATTGTTTCAAATGCTATAATTAATAGTATTTTTTATGAAATATGTCCTAAAAAAATTTATTTTTAATGTAAAAGCATAAAATTATTTTTACAATATTTCAATGCAGGATTTTACATTTTTCAATAATGATTTATGTACTTAACATGTTGTTTCGTAATACTTAATTTGAAAAGAACAATTTTTCATTTATGAGTCAAGTGCAAGACATCGTAAACAACTATACGTTTGAGATATATTGTTGCGTTTATGCCCTAAGTATTTTCAATTATGAACACCGGCATCGCTATTGTTTAGAGGTATTTAATATAAACTCAAGAAAATATTAATTTTATTTATTTCAAATTTATATATTCAATACACTTTTACTATATTCCATTTGTTGAAATTTAATACAAGTATTTCATAACCTACAAAAATTATAATTCATTTTTTAATTTCTTTTAGCCTAATTCTATAATGTTTTCTATCTTTTTCTATGAACTATAGGCCTATATATATATATATAATTTTCCAATTAACAATAAATTAATATCGTTTAATTGAGTTTTAACCAGTGTGATTTTAACAACCAATAAAAAGTTATTTACCAAATAATATTATATATATTTTTCCCTTTAAATAAACAAAAATCATTTTTTTTTTTTTGAAAAATGAGAAAATTTTCTCTGAATTCGTAGACGTCAAAATTTAATTTTTTGATATTATTCCTGATAATGAAAATGAAGATGAGGATGAGGATCAGTGCGATTTCGAAAAGACAACAAAACAAATAATATTAGGTTAGGTTAGGTTGAAGTGGCCGTAATATTAAGTCTATTTCATTATTATAACTTTGATTTACTGTTTCCAAGCTATTTATTCAGAAATTAATTGATGAGAAAATTTTGATATCACTTTGTATTTAATATTAAAATATTAATACTATTTAAAATTGATGAATGTGATTTTGATAAAAAGTTTCTATGCTTAATAGCTTAAGTACTAGTATACTAGTATTAAATATAAAGAGACTTTGAAGCATTTTTGCAAATATAATTGGACTTAGAGAATTTTTCAATCATGGGTCAATGGACTTTGAAGCATTTTTTACAAATATATATCGCACATAGAGAATTTTGTAAAAATAATTTTTTATATTTTATTTTTTCCTCTAAATTAGTCATATTTTTAGAGATAATTTATGAATATCTGCCATAATTACAGTATTTACTTGCACAATTGACAAAAAAAATGATATATAATCTAATAAAAACAATTTAAATCAGAAAAACTTTAATGTTGATTTTCTCAAAACTCGATATTTGGTCTTTGACACACCATTGAATAACAGGGTTCATATATGAAATATATAGAGAGAAAGTATTGCTTCAACATGAATTCATGTCAAGAATTTCTGAAAAAAATATCTTGGAAAAAATATTCAAGAGTATAAAAAACTAATAAAGGACATCAGTAAAGTACCAGGTCTCCCAAAGACGAGATCTTGCGTAATTTGTTTGGTAAATCGCAAATAGAAAATATTTAAAATTTGAATGAAATCGTAAAAGGAAATTTTGAGAAAATTTGAAATAACTAAAAAAGTATATCAGTAAAGTTCTAGTTCCCGAATTTTCCCAGTACGCAAAACCCTACACTAAGGGCCTAGGGCTAATAACAAAGTTAATAGTTAAAAAATATATTGGTTGAAGATTAATGAGTGATGTCGAGAAACTTATAGTTCAAAACACGACCATGACACTGTCTTTTCAGCAAGGATGTAGCATGGAAAAACAAAAACAAGATTTTTCATTTTTCCCCAATTGAGTTTTATTCCTAATATTTCAAAGGCACAAAGGCTCTTCTTCTTCAGAGGAAACTCATATTACACTCCGTGAGGAAAATTTGTTTTTCCTCCCTACATCCTTGCCGAAAAGACAGCGTCATGGTGGTGTTAAAAAATATATTTTGATTTTACTGATTTCAACTTTATTGTCTCCTTTTAAATAAGTGTGACGTTGAAACTGTCCTTAGATATAAAATTTCAGATCAATCAAGAAGAATTTGAAAAATTGATTAGACGATGTTAACCAGATAGATAGAAGGGGATAGACAGACAAGCAAGTTAAATAAAATCGTTTAAAAAACGTTCTTTGAAAGATCCATGTCGCCATTGATGTGATGTCTTGATAAGATTAATTTTATTATAGCCAAACGCAATTCGAAAATAAATTATGGATTGACATTGATTAATGATTACTTGAATATAAAAGGTTTTTTTTTTTTTTTTTTCTATATCTCATTGAATTCAACTCTCAAAGCCCTTCCATTTGGGGTGAATAGCAATTTACTAAATCAAGACCTGATTAGATGGAGCTGAAAAAGGGACAATCAAAAGAAATTTTTCATTGTCATTTGAAGCGAAATTGGTATACAATTTATCATTAATTTTTGATATTGATTTCGCATAATAGAAAGTTTTTTTTTTTTTTTATTATAGAAAGATAAAAAGAAGAAAATGAGGCTGCGGAAGAACTCCCGTTTTCCTCAGTAAAAAATATAAATTTTATTTATAAATTAAAAAAAAAAATTATATTAGTATAGAGAGGGGAGAATCTATAGAGAATCCCGAGGCCCGGCAATCTTGTTGACGTCTAAAGGGAATAGAACAGAGTCTGCAGCTGCTACAAGCTGCTGAGGCCAGTGAATGAAAACCAATTAATCTAATAATTCTATGCCTTGATATATGAATTCTTACTCACTACGAGAGTGATGATGCATTATGAAATAAGGCTGAAACATTTCGACAGTTGAGTTCTTTACAGGTGTACTTTTTTAGTTTTTTTTTTTGACTTTTCTCTTAATTCGCTTTAACAATTTCTTTCAAATTTTAAATATTTCCTATTTGCGGTATACAAAACAAAGTACGATTGATATCGTCTTTGTGAAACTTCGAGTACTAGTACTTTACTGATGTACTTTTTATAGATTTTTTCAATTTTCTCAATATTTCCTTTGACAATACCTTTCAAATTTTAAACATGTACTATTTCTCGTAAATAAAACAAATTACACTAGGACTTGTCATTGGGAAACCTTGAATACTAGTACTTTACTGATGTACTTTTTTTTAGTTTTTTCCACTTTTCTCGAAATTTTCTTTAACAATTTCTTCCAAATTTTAAATATTTATTATTTTAGGTAAAAAAAAAAAACAAATTACGATTAATCTTGTCTTTGGGAAACCCGGTGTACTAGTACTTTACTGATGTACTTTTTTAGTTTTTCTTAATTTTCTTAAAAATTCACTTTGATTTATTTCAAATTTTAAGTAACACTACTAAGTTTTGCCTTTGGGCTACTTCGAGTACTAGTACTTTATCCAAGTATAATACTTTTTTAATTTTTTCCAATTTTATCAAAAGAAAAAACTACCGAGCTCCAACTCGGTCACCCGGAACTTGACATTAACAAACAAAAAAAAAAAAAAATGTAATCGTTTTAAGGTCTTTTTCGGCATCGGAGGCCATTTAGACCCCGTCTCTATTTATTTCAATTGATAGTTATCCAATTCAATTGAATTAAATTTAAATTTTTTTTTTTGTCGTCTGGGAAGAGATGCGAACTCTTGACCTTTGTTATCTGAGCCATAGGTCAAGGGCACGCTTTTATTTAAAATGAACTAAAAAAAAGAGAAATAATTTCATTGTTGTTAAAATTGTTGAATAATTAAAATATAAGTAGTAATTGTTACTAATTAGAAAACATTTAGCGATTCACTATTTAAGTAAATTTCAATGAGCGCCCTACGCTTTTATTTTAAGTATTCATCAATTTTAATAACAAAATTGAAATTATTTCCCTCTTTTTAGTTAAAATTTTTTTAATTGGAACCCTTCGGGTGAGCACCCTGAAATTTTATCGCTCTGGAAAGAGATGTCTGTAGCATATTTTATTGTAATTAGATTATAACAGATGTCTATTATTGCCTTACTAAAGAGAAATAAATTTTATAAAGAAATGGTCAGTTATAGGCCCTATAAAGTTTTATCAGCTTACTCAAGAAAAATAAATTTTATTAATAATATTGCAAATAAGTTAATAATTTATTTAATAAATGTATGCAAGTTATATTCTCTGATGTCCCGAAGTTGGGCTGTGATAAATGTATATTGAGCCCCTAGGGAGTTTTACCATAACCACAAGTAACTATGACGTGAATGGCCCTTAAGGTCGAAGCGGCCTATACATTAATAATAATGATTAGCTACAATATAATTAAACAAATTTCTTTATGTTGAATATATTCTTCTATTTCTGACGTGTACATGATGAAATAGGTAGGTTAATTAAATTTAAAAAATAATTAAGACGTCAGATATTTAATATAATATAAAATTTAATCTCTTGGCGATCGATTTCGCTTATAAAGCATCCTCAGGCCAGCTGGAAGAATACATCTCTGATGTATATATATATTTGTGTATTTGTCCAGCAACAAAAAACAATTTGTACAAACCTAATTTTATTCAAATTTTTTAATTATAATTATTCTTCCAGCTGGCCTGAGGATGCTTTATAAGCGAAATCGATCGCCAAGAGATTAAATTTTATATTATATTAAATATCTGACGTCTTAATTATTTTTTAAATTTAATTAACCTACCTATTTCAAATTTCTTTATCTTAAAAACTATAATTATTATTACTACCAACCGGAACATCGGCCCTAGCACATCAATAAATATATAATTGAAATAATATTAGCTGCTCGCTCATTGGAAATCCAGAAACCTTTACACCTACATATTATCATCTATACAAGTCTTTCTTTATCTTATATACTACTATTTGTTTTACTATAATAGAATATATTACCAGGGCCACAAACAGGCTTGACGGGCCCCGGGACTACATAATAATACGCCCCCCTCCTTCCCAAAAAGTTTCTTTTTAGTTTGTAAAAGGGTATTGTGGCCTTCACGCCAACAATTTTTTTCACAGCTTTAGACATAATTTTTGAAAAACTTATACATACATTATTTAAATATATTTAAAAATTTGTTAAAATTCCCTAAACAGTAATAATAATAATAATAATAATATCTAAAGAGTTTTTATAAAATTGCTCTCCTCGTCATGAGTGATACAAAATAGACAATTATAGATTCCAAGACTGCTTTCCTCGTGAATTCTGTTTTCACAGCTAAAACACCCAGACTTGACAAACTGTTCTTACACAGAGTAGACAAGAAAATGATTTTTTAAATTATAATTTTAAGATTTGTGCTTAAAGGGCCCGGACCCTCTTATGAAAATGATTTTTTTAATTGAAATTTTAACCATGAAATTTATTTTTTTATTAGAAATTTAAAGTTGAAGCGCAAAGGGATCGGTCTCCCTCGGAGGGCCCGAGCCCCGGGGATATAGCCCCTGCCCCTCTCTGTCTGCGGCACTGTATAATACTATTTGTTTTACTATCTATCCTCTGGAAAGTTTTTGCATCAGAGCAGAGCACCAATTAAAAGTCATTTCTTTATTGTATTAAATAAATAAATAAAATAATAATGAAACGATTTTGAAAGGGTAGCTCTCATTTTTTTTTCAAATTAAAGATGCTTCTTTATTCATTGCTTACTCCAAATCCATTAATTATAACAAAAGACACTCTCTTATTCAAAACGAAACAAAACATCAATACAATAAAATGAATAGAATATAGAATAATTGTTCTCATTGAAATTACGTATTAATATTCATTCCCAGTTAATTAGAATTACTCCTACTCCTTTATCAATAATTTATTCTTATATTGAATTCCATCTAAAATCTTTTATCATAAATTTAGAGAGAATAAATTTCTCTCTTTCACATTTGATTTTCCTCTACTTCAACTTCTTCTTATTATTATTTAATCTTTTGGAACATTTTAATTTGATTTCTCAATTAAGTATACAAGCAAGTTTCAAGAACAGATTCTCTCTCACTTTTTTCTTTCTATTCTTATAAAATTATTTTCTTTTTCTTTTACGCAAGACACCAACCAAAGTTTGTTTATTATTATGATATAATATATAGTGGTATACTTTGATTCAAATATATTTATTATATGATCCTTTGATTATGCAGCGACTTTTTGTTATATTTAGACGCTTGAGGCGATTTCAAAGATTTCAAAAGAAAATATGAAAATAAATTGTACATTAGAGAAAAAATAAGATAGTACCATTTTTGATCAATGAAGAATAGAAATGGGTGTGGTGATGATTGAATAAGGAACGCAATGAGAAGGACTTCCAGCAGAAATAAAAAATTTTTATATTATTTCGTCGGTGTTTCGAGAACGCATCGCTCCCATCCTCAGGATGAAATAATTGTCGAAAAATAGATGGACAATGGGAATGGGAGCGATGCATACTCGGAAATTTCGACGAAATAATGCAAAAGTTTTTTATTTCTGTTGGTTTATTGCGTTTTTTATTCAATCTACTTTCTTGCTCTAGGAAAAAAAAATTAACTAGATTTTATCTAGTTAAAATATAATTAAAAAAAATAAATAAATTTTCGATTTTACGAAAAAATGCTTTTTTTTGACTCGGGGGGAACTAAAACGTAAGAATATTAAAAATCTTTTTTGACGATTACAAAACTTTTCCTATGTAAATTATTGATGTCATTGTCTATTTGTTTATACATCCGAAGAAGGAGTAGCCAATAATAAATAATCTTCGATTTTTATAATCCAACGAAACGTTTTGGGTTAATTTTATTGTTTCATCTTCAGTCCTTCAAAATTGTAAATGTCCCGTAGATGATCGTAAGGGTACAATACATGCATATTTATGTATCATTTGTAAGGTCGAGTTGTCCCATCTTACTTATTCACTGAGAATGGTCATTGTATGTTTTGTATCCATACGACCTACTCTGGGTGTTTGACAATATTGAAGGACAATAAAATTTTGATGGGACAATAAAATTATCTCGAAACTTCTCGTTGAATTGTAGAAATCGGGAGGCTTTTTATTTTCAGTAGCTCCTGCTCTTACGCCTTTCTCTATGTATTCTACTTCGTATACGTATATGAAAGTAAAGAACCCAAAGATGAGAAAAGAAACAAGTATGAGAATAAGAAATAATAGTTATAAAAAAGAGATATATAAAACTAGCGGTGGTAGGGTTGCCCACCGGGAACCCCACCCCGCTAGGCCCTGGCAGGCGGCGTCTTGGGATATGACTAACAAGTAAGAGTTATTCAGATAAATGTATTTTAATTAATTTTGCACCATAATATAAAGATATGAAATAAAAAATCGAGTGAAAAATAAATTTTAGGGGTGGAGGTAGGACAGGTAGAGCCGATAGAACTTTTGGAGCTCTGAAATATCATTTTTTAATTATTTACATCCTAGAGAAACGTCATTTTAAATTTTATTAAAATCTAGTGAAAAATGAAAAAAAAATAATTTGGGGGGGGGGGAAGGCGTAGAGGGAAAAAAACTTTTTGAAATGTCGAATTTTAGAGGGAGAAAGAGTTTTTATTTTTCATTTTAAAGATTTGATTAATATATTTTTCGTAAAGCGCGTTAAACTTGTTTTCCAATGCTTTCCTATGGGGATTTCTGAACCCCTACCTCTAAATAGGTATAATGAGAGCTTAAAACCAAACCCGGAAAATTATCTACCCATTAAAAAAAAATCGGTCCAGTAGTTTCGGAGTCTATGCGTTACAAACAGACAGATAGACAGACAGACTTTGTCTTTTATATAATAGTATAGATGTAGTTAGATCCTCCCTTCAAAAAGCAAGTTAAAAAATAAAATATTTTTAAAATTTAAGTAATTTATTTTGTATATCTAGGCTAGCTATCGTTCCCCGAAATTTTATTTCAAAGTTTAAAGGAAAAGAAAATTTTAATTAATCCCTTTGGGAGATGATTTCTAATTTCTAAAAATTTGATCAAATTACATATATAAGCTAATTTTGTTTGCTGCTATTCATAAAATAATTAATTAATTATCTTTTTTGATTGGTAATTTCCATGTAACAGCAATTAGTTATATTATTAATGGAAATTTAATTTACTAAATTAGTGATTATATAACTGCGATTATCAATAGATTTATTTATATTGAGTAACGTAGCAAAAGAATCTTCAGAAAAGTTATGCAATATCATTGAAGAATTTTTTATATATGAAATATAAATCAGTTTGAAATCACTAAAAAAAAATCTGGTGTGGCTGGTAATCAAAAGTTGTGTTCTGTGCTTTTCACACCAGATTATTTGTGTCGACATATATTTTTAATTTCCGCAGATTTTTTTTTTAACACTCACTTTTTTTCCACTCACACTTATATTCACACACACTTGCACACAGTCTTTTCTGCAACTCAGGCCATTAACTTTAAACGATACTCGTATTTATAATATATATATATTTTGGGTCCAGGCATTCTTATTTAAGCCATTTGGATACCAAATGGATTAAATAAAATCCTCGGATTGCAAGGGATCCGAACCCTCGATCCTTGGTATAGAAGACAGACGCGCTACCAACTACACCAAGCCCAAGGGCTCTAGCGATATATTAGAATTCAAGGTACAAAATTTATGTTGTGTTCAAAAGCTTCGTGTTACGTCCCAGGGGGGGGGTGTCCAACTTAAATATAAAATTTAAACCTAGTTCTTTACGTTCTTGAGATATTTTGTTCACAGACAGACAGACCATGTCGCGAAAACCACTTTTTGGATTCAGAGGACCTCAAAACGTGTATATCCATCAACATCTCGACATTGAATTTTTGACATGAAACCAATACTTTCTCTCTATATTGAAATAATTATTTAATCTAATTTTATTAAAATTTGAATGTTAGTTGAACCAATAGGATTGCAGCTCTGACATCACGTGATTTGATTGTTATCGGCGGCGTCCGAGTGCCCCTTCAGCTTCGGCTAGCAGTCGAGCTCAGCAGTCAGCCATGGAGCCTTCACAGGCAAACTCTTCACGCTGAGGGCAAGAGACTCAAACAACATGGATGCTATTCGATATTCAACCAACGATGTCTCTTGTTCCGGAATTCCAGACGTTTCGGACAAAATTTTATTTGTCTATCCTCAGTCCTAGTTGTTTTTTTTTATTATTAAAAAAACACTCACACTTTTTTCTCATTCACACTCACACTTACACACCCATTCACACAGTCTTTTCGGCAACTTTGGCCATTTAAGACTTTGACGATAGCCCTTATTATTTAAAATATATATTTGGGGTCCAGGCATTTCTATTTAAGCCATTTGGTATCTAAATGGCTTTAGAGAGAAAGTAGCTATTGGATTCATGTCAAAAATTCGATGTCGAGATTTTGATGGATATACACTATTTTTCGTTTTGAAAATATTCACTTAAACTCAAACAATTCATATATGTAAGATATTTAGTGTGAGTGTAAGCGGCGCACAGTGGGCTGAAATAGGAAAAAAGCGGCCATAATTCGAAAAAATGAACTTCAAAATATAAAAACAACGTTTTGCACACCAATAATAGACTATATGTGGACCTCAGGACAATAATTCATTTTTTTTTACCCAACCCAAACCCGAGTTATAGAGCGCCAAAGTGGGCAAGAAAACATGTAACTTTTCTTTGCGTTTTAAGTCGATATTCAGGAATTTTTTTCATATATTAATATTGATCCAATTTTAATGAATTTTTTTTTGAATCATAGATAAATTAATCTTCTTTTTGGAAATATTTTTGTTTTTCTTGTATTTCAATTATTTATTTTTAAATAAATTTTTTTTGTAAGTAAAAAAAAAGCAATATAAATTTTTTTCAATTTCAAAAAGTATATGGGATCCATGCGGATCCCTAACAAACTCAATAGATTCTGAAACTAGAATACATGTAGAACATGATTGCATCGGAACTTTTTGCCCGAATTTGCCCGCCGATTTTTTATTAATTTTTTTATAATTAAATCGGCAGAAAAACAAATGATTTCCGTCAAACCATATGAACTTCTCTCTGCTTTACAGATAATATTGAAACGTGACAAAGGGCTGACGGACAAAATAAAACCAGGCTATTATTAAAATGACCATAAAATTTTAAGGTGGGGCCTCAGATTTTGTAATCTTTTGAAAAAATAATCTATTAAAAGGGAATATTCAATATTTGAAAATTTCATTTTTTCTTGTTCATATTCTTATTAATATTATTGAAATAACTATATTATTTTTGTATACAAGTGGTAAAGCCCCCCTGGACCCCCTTAAATGCCTTCGGCGAGCAAATGCATCAAATTTATTCTTGCTCCCTGTTTGGAAATTTTGCAATTGCTCGCCTTCGGCGCAAAATTTTGAAGTTTTGAATTTCCCTCACTGACTCCACTTCCTCTGTCTGTGGCCAATCAGCGAGAGAGCGTGGTAAACAGGAACATAAAACAGAAGTTAGTGGCTAGCGCTTTATATTATAGTAAATATATTTATTTTTTGGCAAATAATTTTTATTTAATTATAATGACAGACATAGAAGCCGAGTCCAAGGGGCCCAAGGGGTTCGAGCCCCCTCCCCCAATGTTGAGGGAAGAGAAAATAAGTCATCTTTGTAATCAGCAATCCTTTAAAATGTATATAAAGGCATATTGCTTGTAATTACCAAAAAAAAAATAATTTTTTGCTCCTTTCAGTGAGGGGTAGTTCACCCCATCTATATATTTTGTAAAAATAAATGACATTTTTGTAACGAGTGACCTTTAAAATGTATATAAAGACATATTGCTTGTAATTATCAAAGGAAAATTTTTTTAACACGTTGAGTAAGGAGTAGTTCACCCCATGTAGGTTTTTTGTAAAAATAGATGACATATTTGGAATCAGCATCCATTAAAATGTATATAAAGACATATTGCTTGTAATTATCAAAAAAAAAATATTTTTTTGCTCCCTTCAGTAAGGGGTAGTTCACCCCATGTATGTTTTTTGTAAAAATAAATGTCATTTTTGTAAAACGCATATTTTTTTTGATTTTTTGACATATGTTTTTCTTTATATTTCACACATCATAATTTTTTTTTTCAACTTTGTCAAGGAGTAATTTCAACCCCTTTCGGTAAAATATGAAAATATTGAAGGGTATTGAAGAACATATGATTCTGTATGTATAGTTTTAATTTTGTAAAAATCCGCCCAAAAAAAGATAATTATGGCCGCTTTTTTTCGATTTCAGCCCACTGTGCGGCGTGAGAGAATATTGGGTGGCTATTTTTTTTCATTTCCTTTTCTCTCATAAACGAAATTCTCTCCTCTCTCTATCGTGTCGATGTTTTCTGCCAACTTCCTTTGCCTTCCTTGCATTCCATTTGCGCTTTTTTTTTATTAATACCCTTATATGAAAACCAATAGAGCCAAATCAATGAGAGTGCCCTTTTAACTTATTTATTGCTTTTTTTTTTAATCTAAATATTCAAGTGAAAAATTGAAACTTTTTCAATTCGCTTTTGAATTTTTTCATTCTTTTTTTTTTAAATATAGATATCACGGCTAATAATTTGATTTTTAAAATTTTTGACTCAAACAATGATGATAAAAGCTAAATAAATAAATAAAAATAAATAAGAGAAAGTAAAAAATCCCAAAAAGAAATTTTAATTTTAAACAATTCGAAATTATCGGTGCTACTTTTAAAACTTAAAATGCTTATTATACTGTAGAGGTATCTGTGTCTAAAAAATAACAATCTTCTTTTTCTTTTGTCTTCGCCTTATTCCCGTGATGCGGGGTCGGCAGACCTCATTTTTTTCCCAACCCTATTAAGTATTTTTGCGACCGGAAGAAATAGGACAGGCCGGCCTGTCGCACGGTCTGACGCCTGTTGAAAAGAAGGAAGAGACAGACATACAAAGACTGCCTGTCCCAGCTCGGGCAGCTCGTGGTTGCCATCCACGTACCCACAAGTCGTGGGCCCCTGAGCGAGTCTAAAAAATAACATTGTATTGTACTAATCCGTGTAACTTGCTCCCAGTAATTAAAACAAATACGCCACTGACCCCAATAATTTGATAAAATAAAGATTATTACTAAATGGGAAATGCTTTAAAACTGAAGGTTCGGGAGAACAAAGCGATTAGTATAGAATATGGTAGAGAGAATAATTGTTTAATAAATTGTAGATAATAGATATTATATACTTTAATTATTATCTATTAATAAAGCCTTGTTATTGGATTATCTCGTAATTATAAAAAAATTTAAAATAAGAGAAAAATTTTTTATTTTGGACTTAAGCATAATTCGATGAGGGTTTTATTTATTAACTTCAAACCAGTGAGCTCTTGCTCTCAAAATAATTTTTCAAAGAGATTCCTGATTACTTTTTAAATAATAAAGGAGGAATAAATGATAATGTCAAATTGTTTTTCAAACAAAATTTGTTTATAACATAGAACAGCAATTTTTTTTCGTACAATGTGTATTATAATATTTTATTTAAAATAAGGCCGGTTGCTTCTGAGTGCGATACGATGAATTTTATTATTAACATAAAATTTATATAAAAAAAGAGATTATTAAATAAATTTTTATATTCAATTTTACATATTAGATAACAAATAAAATTAGTAGCTCCTTTTATGCTTGAACTATTTTATTTTTTTAGTCTTTATTGACAATAAAAACTTTCATATTTTATTTTCTATCTCATCTTATCTTATTAAATTAATGAAAAATAAAAAAAAAATTAAAATTATTAGCTCAATTATTTTAGTAATCTTTTCACAAATTCATCATAAACATCAATGTAAGCTTGTTTTTTATTTTATTTTTTTAAACCTAAAACTCTTAATTAGTCAATGGCGAATACGGTAGAAGGGTAATCTGTGAATCTTATCAAGGCCAGACGTTGAAGAAAATTCAATTTCTATGAACAATGTTTATAAACGTCGTTATTTTAGAGAATTTAAGAGGATTATTTTCTGACGTCAAGTCTATTATTTTAAAAATTTAAGGAGATTATTTATAAACATAGGATCATCTTATTTTTATTTTTCGAGACCTTATCCCTAAAGCATTGAGTGCGCCCTCCCCCCTCCCCCTCTTTCTCCTTAAATTGAAATTAAAATATAACACTTTGCCAAACTTTGCAAATGTCATTATACTCAAAATGTCTAAAGTAGAAAATTTGATTTTAGATCTTTTGAGCATTATCATTTTTTATAAACAAGCCGTCATTTGAGTCATTTTGTGAAAAATATAGATAGATTTTAATTAATTTAATTAATATTTCAATGAGCAATAGGGATAGAAACTGGGGTAGGTCTTAATAAAATTTTTAATCCATTATTTTATACCAAAATATAATAGAATCAAGTAAAGACATAGATCCAAAAATACGTACTCGTATTGTACAATTATCTAAATCAAATTAGAAGATAGTGCCTGTTGTAGATATGAAAGGATTCAAAGGGTGCTAGGCAACAAAATAAAAATCTTTAATTATTCTTTAATTTAAACAAACTATTTAAGTTAATGTTTACTTTATTTTTATCTTTAACTTTTGACGCCCTGAACTGATTAGTAAATGAAAGGTGAAATTACCAACCATACTTTTTGATAAAATCTCCCCTGTAAGCTCATCTACTGAAAGCTATCTGATTCAAAGCTAGGGGGGATTACTACCCATGGGACCTGAATTTAGTCTAGATAATAAATGATAGATGGACAAGGGGAGGATTCTTATTCAGCAATAATCTCAGAGGATTTCGAACCTATCTAAGGAGATGGAGAGAAAGAAAGAGGGGGTGAGTGATACTTCAAGCCCTGAACTCCCTCACCCACCCATCATAAATTCGGCTACTGATATGACTAGTCATTTATCTAGTTCCTTAGGGAGGTTGAAAAATGTCAGATTTTTTTTTAAAGATATTTTTCGGTCATTTAGACTTTTTTTTTTTAAATTAATTAATATAATTTATATAAATTTTTGTCTCTGTGAATCTCTTTGTCAAGATCTAGGGCAAAAATGACTGATTTTGACAATTATATTTATGATACGTTATTAAATTCTTAATTGAATTTTTTGCTGAAGAATAGAAAAGTATTTTTCTAAAAGAAATTAAAATTAAAAATTCTTTGATCAGGTTTTAAAAAATTAAATTGATGAATAGAAATTAAAATTAATATTTTGATAATCCCAACAATTCCACTTGAACAATTTTCTTAAGATTTTATAAAAGGATCGAGGGTTTGGATCCCAGGCAGTCCGAATATGGCCTAAGTTGCCGAAAAGACGGTGTGCATGTGTGTATGAATATGAGTGTGAGTGTTTTTTTATAAAAAAAAAAGATTTTCTAAACTTATCTTTTTCTTATTCCAATTCTAAAAGGATGGATATCAACCATATGATATAAAAAGTGATAAATATGCTTGGATAATTTGTAATGTAAATACTATTTTTTTTTTTAAATCTATATGGAGTAATAAAATGGAGTAATAAAATATGGAGTAAAATAAAATACTTTCTCTCTTTATATTACCTATCATATATAGGTAAAAGAAAGTAAAAATTTTAAGATTTTTATTAGATTTTAACGTGTTTTATTTCAAATAACATTTTTGTCAAATACCGTACATAATGAAAATATCCATAATATAATTTTCAACACTACAGTTTCATGGAATAAATAATAATAGGCTATTAATATATTACCAGAGTTTCGTAGATAGACAATATTTCGAGGATTGTGTATCAACAGCAAGGAAATAATTATTTTCGTCAACGTTTCGGGAATACAACATAACTCTTATTTTCTGGGCGTTAATGCATTGGTGGAACAAGAGCAGTGAAAACTAAAAATTATATAAAATAAGAATTGTATGTATAAAAACCTTATATAACAGAGGTGAACAAACTCAAGCAAAATTCAAGAATTTTCAAAATTATAAATAATTATAATCCGTTTAGAAATTCGATTATGTCGATCAGCAATTTATTTAAAACTCCTTTAAAGCAAGAAAAAAGAAAGAGAGAAGACGATCAAGCAAAGCGGTTTTCCTGCTGTTTTGTTTCTTCTTTTTGTGAATTTCAGAGTGATTGATGGCAGAACAGAGAGAAAAGAGATATAGTCGCTATAAATCGAAGCAAGCAATGAAAACGTTATAAATTATAATGCCCTTTTGCCCTTGGGATTTTCTTCTATATTTTCTTTTTCTTCTCTTCACTTGTTGTATCTTGCTCTATTTCCAACAGGTAGTTGCTATAATTTTTCACCCTTTTTTTTATTTACTTTTTATCTTATATTTATAAATAAATTGAAGTGGGGTTTGCTTTTGAAATTATAAATGAAGAAAACAAAACGATGTTTTAAATAAATATCCGAACACAAATCTTTTTAATTTAAGCTGGACGCACACCAATTGAGCAAAAATGCTCAATGACAAAACATTTTTGACGAATCGTGCTTAAAACTGTTTTGTCAATGCTTTTAATATGGGCACACCGATTAAGCAAAACAAAAAAAAACACAATTGAGCACGATTCGGCGTCATTGAGCAAAATTTTTTACCATTGAGCATTTTTGCTTAATCGGTGTGCGTTGGCATTGAGCAAATTTCAAGTTTAATTATTGAGACTGTATATATAGGTCTATATATATATATATATATAGATTTGAAAAATTTCTGGCGGCGGGGAAGGGGAGGCCTCGCCCTCAACCCTTACACAAATAAATTTGAAGATGGAACTTACCCAGGGGCAGCCAACTGACAGCGAAGATGACGGCGATGCAACTCAATAGATGAGTCGTACGCCTATTTCGATTAAGTTCACGACGTCGGCGACTGGAATTCGCTTCGGCAGTCGAATGACTGTGCAAATAGGCAACTATACGTGCATGTACTGCACCCAGTACTAGGGCTGGAATCACTGACTGCAGTAGCAGAAGACACACTGTGTACACAAGTTTAGCTGTATTACTTGGCCACCGTTCAATGCATGTCTGATAGAGCACAATCGTACGGAACTCCACCGACTCCACTCCCTGGAAATAAACAAAATTTTAATTATAAATATATATCTATAGATATTATCAGAGAATGTATAAATTAATTAGAAATTGATAACAACCAATTCAGTAATTAATTTGACTTTCCCTTACTTATATATGTATATGTTAATATATTTATAGTGAGAAAGTATTGGATTCATGTCAAAAAATCGATATGGTGATTTTGATGAATATACACGTTTTGAGGTCCCTGAATCCAAAAAAGGGATTTTCGCGTCATGGTCTGTGTGTGTGTGTGTGGGTCTGTCTGTGAAAAAAATATCTCAAGAACGAAAAGAGCTAGGTCGGAGATTGAAATTTTATATTCAAGTTAGGCACCCCTCTGGCACGTGACACGAAGCTTTTGAACAAAATCGGCTAAAAAATACTAGTATTTTACTGATGTACTTTTTCAGTTTTTTTTTATTTTCTCAAAATTCGCTCCAGCGATTTTGTTTAAAATTCATAAATAAATTATTTTTTAGATGCTCTTTAAAATGTATATTCTCGTTTTGCCCTCAAAATTGTTTGAAGCACACTTTACTCTTGTGCTTCATAGGAAAGATAGGAGAAATGGTTGCCATGGTAACAAAATATAAATATTTTCCCATGTTAATAAATTTTACATCTTGAATTATAATATATCGGCTGAAACTAAATATATGTTGTCACAAAAAATCTGGTGTGACAAGCACAGAACACAACTTTCGATTACCGAAGATAAGAGAAAATTGTATCCTGTGCGACCTCATACCAGATTTTCTTGTTATGATAATAAATGGATATAGCTACTATATTTTATCACTTCTACTTGAGCCCGAGGACCTAAATGCATTGAGAAATGCAGTCGTCACTCGACTGATCCTAATGTTGTCCTAGTTAAATAAAGTTTTTTTTTTTTTCAATTTGATTAAAAACAAATTAAAATTTCCATGTGAAAGTTTTATTGTTTTTTCTATTCAAAAGCCTGTCTAAATGTTTACATAAATTCCTTGAAAAATGTAATTTCTAATTAGCTTGAATTTTAGTTTTGTTCACATTAAATTTAATGATTTTAAATAGAAGTTGAATTCCGCCAGCTGCAATAATAAGATATCTCTGCCATTTAGGCCTAAGGCCAAAATAAACAGTACTAAGGCCAAAATAAACAGTACAAAATATTATGAAAATTAAATATTCGACATATGTATTTTACTAAGAATTTTTTTTTTTTTTTTAATGAGCATGATGAACGAAAAGCTGACCCAATGATGCTTAAATATAAAATATTATGAGGCTACTCTATGCACTCTTATTTAACAACAATTCTAATGGAATTTTAAAATATTCTATTAATATTTTTGTCTATGGCTACTGTGGGACGTTCAACATGCTGACTCAGAGCCACTCACATGAGATTTCGCTGCGCTTGACATTGTTTGATCACAACGATCTTATGGCTGTTGCTCTACTCCATTTCATATTATTGCTATTGATTTTACGTAACTAATAATTATATAAGTGTAAACAACCCTCCTAATAGGCAATCTCAACTCCGCTTCCCATTAATAAGCCTATTGATAATAGCAGGGCGTGCATTATATCTGATCTATAGTAGTACCAGTAGATTCGCTTTCCAATCACCAAACAAAGTTCCAAATTAAATTAGACACATAGGAACAGAATGTAGTAGCTACTACATCGGTACATATGATATAAGTGATAATTAGAAGATTGGAATTTCCTCTCTAAAGAGACATCATATTGATTTTGAATATAATATTGGTAATAAAATTGACTGACATATTAGAGAAATACATAATATTACAATTTTCATATTTACTTATGTATTTTTTCAGTTTTTCCTTTTTCAAAATTGGATCCAATTGGTTGAAATTCATAAATCAATTATTTTCTAGATGCTCTTTAAACTGTATATTCTCATTTTGCCCTCAAAATTGGTTGAAGCGCACTTGACTCTTGTACTTCATAGATAGTAGAAATGGTTGCCATGATAACAAAATATAAATATTTTCCCTTTTTTTAAACACTCACACTTCTTTCCCATTCGCACTCACACTCATACACACATACACACAGTCTTTTGTCGGACTACCTGGGATCCGAACACGCATAGAAGGTCAGCAAACTACCAACTACACCAAGCCAGAGAACTTTTCCATGTTTACAAATTTTAAATGATTTTTTTTTAAGCACAAACACTTCTTATATACCAAGGGTCGCGGGTTCAGATTCCAGGCATTGCAAATGGCTTAAATAAATATGGCTGGACCCCAATAGATATAGAGGAAAGTACCCAAATACGGACCCCTGCCTTAATGTGGACCCCCATGGATATTGTCTCTGATTAGTGCTGAAACTTAGCGAAAGACAGTGTAAATACTAGTGCAAGATTCCACCCCAAAGTAGAAGTGCCCTAACGTCATCTGCTCTAGTTGTTTACTTGACAGTTAGCCATTACGTGTTTTGGCAAAATTAAAAGT
Source organism: Euborellia annulipes (assembly GCA_023213315.1). Classification (NCBI taxonomy): domain Eukaryota; kingdom Metazoa; phylum Arthropoda; class Insecta; order Dermaptera; family Anisolabididae; genus Euborellia; species Euborellia annulipes. Next base: position 5,419 of record JAKCPI010014556.1, on the reverse strand, counting down.
TTTTGTGAGTGCTCAGTTTTTTTTAATTGGACGCGATAAGTGACAGGCAAGCCTTCCAACCCTTATATATTCTTAAATGGTAATGTTGAAGGAATCATTTGACCATGTAATTATTTTCAATGTGATGTTTTTTTATCAAATATGGCGTTTTGAAAATGCAGAAGTGAGGTGCCTAAAACGGACCCCCAACAGTTGCCTAAACTGGACCCCCTACATAATGTGTGATGTTTTATGTAAAACTTTTATGTAAACTTCTACCCCTTATAAATCCCTTATAAAACCCAATGTTGAAGTATTTACCTTGACTTTTCACATTTTCAACATTCCTTTTTTTCAATTTTCACATTTATTTTTATTTTTTTTTTCAATCACATTTTCAATTTTTACATTAAAAAATCTGGTGTGACTGGCGCACAGCACACAACTTTCTCTTACCCTTCGGTAAGAGAAAGTTGTGCACTGTGCTGGTCACACCAGATTTTTTGTGTCGAGATATATTTAGTTTCCCATAGCACCTTAGTTTCAAACTTGCATTTTAAATGTTGACTGCTTCAAATAAACTATGGTTATTTTTCAAAATTTTAATCTCATATTTGGACATTTTATACACAATATAGAATCGTAAATAAATACAAAATTTCATAAGAATTGGAAAAAAAATTTTAAATGCGTAAAAAGTTCCAAAGGGGACCCCCTTTTGAATCGAAATTAACATACAAATCCCTATAGGAAATTAACATTGGCCAAATGCGAAGATAAGGTAGAAAAATTTAAAACGCGTAGAAAGAGAGAAGTTTTGTGAGAGAGAGAGATATGTTTTCTCCGAAAAAAAAATGGGCGTTTAAATAATAATTGATTTTTAATCTAATAAAAAGAAAAAGATTTAAATTCGGTTACCATGGCAACCATTTATTTCTCCTATCTTTCCTATGAAGCACAAGAGTAAAGTGTGCTTCAAACAATTTTGAGGGCAAAACGAGAATATACATTTGAAAGAGCATCTAAAAAATAATTGATTTTTGAATTTTAATCAAAATCGTTAGAGCGAATTTTGAGAAAATCGAAAAAAACTGAAAAAGTACATCAGTAAAGTACTAGTACTTTTTGGCCGATTTTGATTAAAAGCTTATTTTGTCGGTCCCGGGGGTGTTTAACTTAAATATAAAATTTCAGCCTCATAGCTCAATTCCTTCATGCTTAAAATTGAACACACACAGACACACACACAGACAGACAGACAGACAGACAGACAGACAGACCATGTCGCGAAAACCACTTTTTTGGATTCAGGGGACCTCAAAACGTGAAGATCCATCAAAATCTCGACATCGAATTTTTGACATGAAACCAATACTTTCTCTCTATATATATATTACATATATACATAGGTAAGAGAAAGTAAAAATGTTAAAATAAAAAAATATATTTTTTGTCAAACCGTTCTATAATTGTTTTTCAGATTTATTCCCTTTCCTAGATCAGTAGATTCAGTTTTTGGTCATTTTACCCAAGGGTCCAGTTTAGGCAACCTTTTTGAAAATCACCAAAGTGTAAGATTTAAAAAAAATTGTTACCCCAGCAATTTATACATATATATTTGCCATAAATAAATTACCAATAGTACATCACAGAGTAAAGTAAATATTACATAGCTTTAAAACAGGTTTTTTCAATAATTTATATACTTTATACTATAAAAACAAAATGGGGGTCCGAATTTAGGTACTTTCCTCTATTAATATAATATGAGTATCGTCTTATATATTGCCTAAGTTGCCAAAAAGACTGTGTGTATGTGTGTGTGAGCGTGAGTGTAAATGGAAAAAGTGTTTTTTGTTTTTTTAATTTGAAACAAATTCATTTTCTTCTAAAGTTGGCCTTTCAAAGCCAAGAAGAGTTGATTAATAATTTTTTCGAATTAATATCTTCACTTTGTAGCTGTTCAAATTTAATTATTAACTTATGAACCTTGTCTCTTTGGGAATGAGCACCAACTGTTTGAATGACATTTACAGTCTACTAAGAACCTCTATCTTCCCAACACATTTCATAAGTCCACTCAGGAATCCTCCTCTCTCTCTCTCTCTCTCTCTCTCTCTCTCATTCCCAATGGATTATTTGCTTGGTAGTAAAACAAAACTTAGCATTAAAGGTGAACTGTTAATAGAATACTTGATTTCATAATTATATATCATTATTAATATAAATGAGATAGAAGCCAAGAAAATTATAACGAAAAGCGCTCTATAATTATAATGATGACAACAAAAATTGAGCAAATAATAATCAATAGTAAATAAATAAATAAATATAATATCTTTCAAGAGTTCATTTGAATTAGAAATTAATATTCAATATATGAAAATTTACCACTATATAATGAACCTGTGATCGAGTGTCCATGGGCTTGGTGGAAAGGGAACTCATCAATGTATCAGCTGGAGGCAAGAACGGATACAAGGGGGGGGGGGGGGTAAAGGGGGTAATTACCCCCCTGAGATTTGGAAAATAAAATACTTTTTTTCGAAAAAAAAAATGTATTTTTAATGTAAAATTTTAAAAATTAATACTTAAAAATTTGAATTGTATTTATATTCTGGTAAACAAGTACAGAATGCGCCTTCAAATTACCGAAATTAAGAAAAAAATGTGTGCTGTGCGACCAGTCACTCCAGATTACCCTCCCCCCCCCCGAGAAACACCTATGGATCCGCCACTGGCTGGAGGTCCCGTTGTTAGTCTCCCGGGGGCTATATGATCTTGATACACAAGTATAAAAATATATTCACAGTAAATAGAAAGTAAATAAATGTATCTATTAAGAAATGGGAATGTGAGAGTAATACATTTTGATGGTACTTGGAAAAAAGTAATCAATACTTTCTAATATTTCGAATACTTTACTTAAAGTGGTCGCCATCCACGTACCCACGAGATGTGGGCCCCGGGGGGAAACCACCCCCCCAAACCCCCCCCCCCTGAGCGAAATGACTCAGATAATGTATTTATATTAATTGTCTGAAAAATTGCGGCACATAATTAAAATGCTTTATATATATTTATTTATTTATTTACACAGGGTTAAGATAGAGGGTCCACCGATTCGCCCTCCTGGCTAGGCGCAACACCTACCAAAGGCGGGCCACGCGGCTTTATTTTTATGAAATGCAACAGAATATAAAGATTTTTTGGAACGAAGTTCTTTTACGCGGTTTACGATAGTGAATTGGCAGAAAACGTCACGTACCAAAAATAATCAGTAACAAAAATGTGTTAAAGCGCCCGAAAGCCGGCGGAGGACGGCGAGGGTAGCCGAGGCATTGGCGAGGCCGCCTATTAGAGCGGGCGCTGGAGGTAGTTGAGTATGCAAAATCTGAGGACCGAATTCTGATAATGGATTTGGGCTAAGAATAGCTCCCAGAATAAGGATCCGGATCTTGCCGGGCCAATTTTTGGTCCAATTTTTTTTTTACCCCCACCCCTCTTATTTCCATAGGAAATCAATGGAATGCATGCTAAGATGATGTGAAGATTTGCAATTATGGTCAAATTCGAGTACTTAAAACCTCAAACAATGAAAAAACTGTCTTGTCAGCAACTGAGGGGATCCTCTAGAGTCCCCTGAGAAGTACTATCTTGCCGCCAACTGCGGTGGTCCCCTCTAACCCCTTTACCTCTTTTCTTTCTCTCTGTTATAAATTTAAATATACGGCTTTAACATCATGCCAAATTGTGGGGACCGGCAATTATGTTCATAATCCACTACCAGGTATCCCAATCAATGAAAAATACTATCTTGCCGCCAGCTGCGGTGGTCCCCTCTAACCCCTTCACCTCTTTTCTCTCTCTCTGTTATACATTTAAATATACGGCTTTAACATCATGCCAAATTGTGGGGACCAGCAATTATGTTCATAATCCACTACCTGGTATCCCAACCAATGAAAAATACTATTTTGCCTCCAGCTGCGGTGGGAGAGAAAAGAGGTGAAGGGGTTAGAGGGGACCACCGCAGCTGGCGGCAAGATAGTATTTTTCATTGGTTGGGATACCTGGTAGTGGATTATGAACATAATTGCCGGTCCCCACAATTTGGCATGGTGTTAAAGCCGTATATTTAAATTTATAACAGAGAGAGAGAAAAGAGGTAAAGGGGTTAGAGGGGACCACCACAACTAGTGGCAAGATAGTACTTCTCAGAGGACTCTAGAGGATCCCCTCAGTTGCTGACAAGACAGTTTTTTCATTGTTTGAGGTTTTAAGTACTCGAATTTGACCATAATTGCAAATCTTCACATCATCTTAGCATGCATTCCATTGATTTCCTATGGAAATAAGAGGGGTGGGGGTAAAAAAAAATTGGACCAAAAATTGGCCAGGCAAGATCCGGATCCTTATTCTGGGAGCTATTCTTAGCCCAAATCCATTGTCAGAATTCGGTCCTCAGATTTTGCATACTCAACTACCTCCAGCGCCTGGTCTATATCTCCCTACCAGATTTAGAGAATTCTCTTTCTCTCTTTTTCTTTCTTTATTATTTTAAAAAAGAAATGAATTATTTATTTTCTTTTTTAAATCTTCTTCTTCTGTCCTCGCCTGATTAACCCATCAGATAACAACAAGTACTAAATCGAAAATCTTTTACAAATAAACTTTATTTAATTATCTAGCTAAATAAAGGAATGAAAAATTAAATGTTGAAATAATTATCTTTCCCAAGTGTAATTAATTTTTGCCTTGATGCCCTTTTTATTACATTCTTCTCAATTTTTTTAAAAAGGTCATCTTTTTCGATCATATCTCTCTTTCTTTTTATTAATTAATTCCATGACATAAATTATCTTTTTAGTTTTTAAGACAAAAAAAAAAAAAAATATGAATTATCGATTGCAATGACCTCTAGTCTAGTCAAGTGATAAATCATAGAATTGAGAGATATAATCGAATTTAGCAGCTATTAGAGATGCCAATAAATTGAGTTTTATTATAATTGTCACAATATTTGATGAGAAAATGCATTTTGATAATACCAGGTAAAAAAAGGTGACAAGTATGCCAAATAATTTAAGGCAAAAATTTGAGAATATACCCGAGCCGAAATATACCTCCTACTAACTCTAACTGAAAATCTTTATTATTTTATGTAATAACCAGTGGTAAGTTTCAAATTCCCCTCTCTGACTTAAATTTTAAATTTACCGCTCCCGCCCCACTTCCTGTAACTCTAGCCAATCAGTGACCTGATCGGCACAGACGGAAGCTAGCCACTTGCGCTTTATATATAATAATAATAATAATAATAATAATGATATAGATCATAAAATTAAATCTAAACAAATTTAAATTTAACATGAAAATGTAAATATCAACCTTGGATCTCACCATAACTGACAAGGAGAGTACACGGTTGACTCGTCAC
>JAKCPI010014555.1:0-10925 GCA_023213315.1 Euborellia annulipes | reverse complement strand
CTAATGACACACGTGAGAATCATTTTCTTGTCCATGATCGGTCAAAATGCGGGTCAATGATTTCATATGAACTTTGGATGGGTCATGTGGAATGTTTCTGTCTCAAGATAACTGTAGGCCTATAGGGAAATGAATTCAGCTTTTTATTCGCCCTCCCTCTCCTAAAATAAGAAATATTCTCAGATGGTCCAACTCGCCAGCACATATGATACATAAATTTAATGTGGGGGATTTTAACAATTTTGAAGGAATGAAGATGGGTAAATAAAATTCACCCGAAACGTCTCGTTGAATTATAGTAATTCGGAATTAAGTATTTATAATATGAGTAGAAATTGAAAAATTCCTTTGAATCCTATACTACGAGTAGATCTAATATATAAAAACTCTTTATAATCAACATTGATAAAGGGCATTAGTAATAAATAACAGCAAATAATCATAGCGCATTAACACAATCCATTTAATAATATTATTGTATTATGCCGAGAGAGCAGAGATATTTATTTACGTTCCAAGGGAATCCCAATAAACAATGCTTTTCAACTTATTATAATTTGCATGAATAATTATTACATATTTTAATATAGACCTAATATTGAATATTTGATATATGGTATATTAATAAATCTGGCAAAATTTACTAATCTATGTTTGGATTCTATTCTTTCTAATAAGATTAGCCCGGTCAAATAAACTCGCTCTTTATATTATTAATAATAATATAATACCCGAGTAAAAATGATTAAAAAAGATCGAGGGATACACAGCCCGCACCAGGGTGTCCCACACACACAGTAGATCGAAAGTGACCCGAAGAAAAATGTGTGGGCGTGTGTATCCCTTGATCATTTTTACTCGGGTAGATAATTTTTGAGGGAAGCTTTCTTTCTAAGCGATGCACATCAATATACACTGCGTGTCAAAAAAAAAAAAAAACCTAACACTTTGTTTCTTCTTAAAAGACCTATTCTAATCTATCTTAATGATACACTAATTTAAGTAAATGAACGGTAGATTAATACTTGGACGATGTGGTAATTGGAATTTTTTGAGTGCTATTTGTTGCTTGTGAATGGTTCTCATTGTATATTGTAAAAACTAAATTGTGATTTGAAAAGAATTTTATATAAAAATTTAATATGAACATAAGGTTGGTCATCTTGTCCAAAGTAAATTGACAGTTTCAAAAGTATATAAGATGGAAGTATGAGAATTGAAAATAAATGTAATTATTATTATTATTTAAGGGATATTTTACTGATTAATTACAAATAAGAAAGAATTTTGATTTTTGTATTCATTGTTTTAATAATAACGACAATCTTACAGATTATAAATTGTATTATTACAACGAATCATCTTCGCGAATCTTTATTATAGATATATGATGTATACATATTAAAGTGAGAGGTATGACTAAAAAATTTTAAATTTTAATTTACTTTATATCAAAGAAATACATCTTACTGTATCTACCTATTATGGTTGTATAATGTATAGTGCAATTTTTTACAGTTATGGCTCTGATGAAGGCGAATTGCCGAAACAGGTGCGCAAAAACTTGTAAGCCAAATGCTCTGATAATTAATAAAAATAAGATCAAGATAATTTTCTGAAATTGTTTTGTACTTCAAAAATTTCAACTACCACAACGTCTAAGTATTAATCTACAGTTCATTTACTTATAGAACACTGCACTACATACACTAAGATTGTTTTAATAACTAATTTAAGAAACATTTAATATGAAATATTTTATACATTTCTAAGTAAATTTAACATAAATCCATATTATTAGTTACAATTTAAATAAAAACTAGTCCCCATGACCTCCCGTGATTGGAACAAGCTCCCTGCGTCAATCTTCCCCAAAACCTACAATCTTCAGACTTTCAAGTCTAACCTCAACAGGCATCTTCTCAGTTCCCGCAGTTGAGTTTCCCCTTTATGCTTCTCCTTTTGTTTTTATTTTCTTCCTGGCTGCATGTGACTATTGGTCATTATAGGTCTTAGGACCTTATGCACACATTCCAAAAAAAAAAAAAAAATGTCGAATTTTTTTATTAACGCTAAATTTCTAAAATTTTAAAATAATCTTTCCATTTCAGTTTTTCTCTATCTATTTTATTGTAAATTATATTGTAAACAAAATTTTAAATTAATATCCAACAAAACATATCGAGATTATGTTGATTTAAATTGTTTAAAATGATTTGTATTTGTGTTAAATTTACATAGAAATGTATAGAATATTTCATATTAAATGTTTCTTAAATTAGAGTATCATTAGGGTAGATTAGAACAGGTCTTTTTAAGATGAAATAATATGTTACGTTATTTGTTGGAAACAAATGCTTCATTTAGCTTAAATATATTATAAAACAAAATGCGCTTTCAAAATGTTAATGTTTAATCAATAATGAATGATGTCCCTCATCCTTTAACTTTTTGTTTTCTAAAATATTCTGTCTCTTATGTATAAAAAGTAAATAATATAAGTAAACTAATTTAGGTAGAAATTTTAATAATTTATTCAGAATGGCTGATCGTTAGTAAGAATATCAGAGTAATGCTCTCCGGCCGGGGCTATAATCATATCGATTGGTCTTAGTCATATCAATATTTATTATCATCTTTTCATTTAAGATGATCTTTGGGTATATAGAATAAATATTAACTATTCCACTGGTCAACAAAAAAGAACTTTTTTTGACGTGACGTCTTACAATGCATGTGTGTATAGTGGCCGGGTAGGGGGCATGCAAGAAAAAGTTTATCGGCTTGAATAACTCCTCTGTCTTAAGAGGTATAATTATGTTGAATATACGGTTAGAAAGAATGATTTTTTAGCTAAAGATTTTACCATTTTTTTTTTTCCTATCATTTTATTTTACCGCACTGGGATAAATTCTAATTTGAAAGTTTAAAGCCACTGTAGATTCCGAACAACTAATCAGATCAGACTAAATTTGATCTCAATTTGTGCAGAAAGAAAACCTCTAATAGAATAAATAAAAAAAATCCCTAGTAATTAACTCCAAAACCAATTTTTTCTCGAAAAACCTCATTTTTTAGGCAAACAAATATCGAAAAATTGCCCTTTTTTTGCGCATGTATATCTACTTGACCATAAAAGCTACATTAAATCTAAATATATTTTTAGAAAGAGTGGTTCAATACCCCCGGATCTTTTTTTTTTTTTTTCGTTATGAGGTCTTTTTACCGCGTGAGAGCACTCGGCGGTAAATGGTTTTTTGAAAGTTTAAACCACTGTCGATTCCGAACGGCTAATCAAATCAGACTAAATCGGATGTCAATTTGTGCAGAAACAACAAACAATTGTGCGATTAACAAACTCTAAAATCAATTATTTTTTTCAAAAACCCTCATTCGTTTAAGCAAAAGTCGTCCTTAGGCCTAATGGATAAAATTTTTGCCACACCTGTCCTATATTTCGTTCACAAGAATAAAGTTATGAATTTCTAGAAGAAGAGGTAGAAGAGGAATTCAAATATCGTTGTCAGTTTTACCCATCAGGCACAGTTTTAGAGAAATTCGATTTTTTTTAAACTTTAAGTCGTTTGCGACCTCCGATTCGGGTTAAACTTAAAATTTATATGTATTATAACTATCTGCATATTTTTAAGAGGTGTCGCCTTAAAAAAAAAAATAACATTATGTGGTTTTATGAAACCACGATTCAAGTGAAACTTTTTTTTCGGTCCGTAGGCGTTTAACTGAAAATTTTCAGAAAATTATTCAATTAAGGGTATTAAAATCGCGTTTTTAATCTTAACTTAATAATTGGAAAATGGGAAATCAATAGACGCATGTTAAATACTGAGAACAATATTTATTTAGTAATTGAAGATTTAAATCATTTTAAATTATTTTAAAAATTATATTTTATCAATTTAAAAATTGAATAATTAAATCTCACAATTATTTTTTTATAATTCGTCATATATATTAAATTTCAACTTTCCTATTTTTGTCGTCACGGCTTGTGACGTCATGGCTTGTAGTTCAGGTTGTAACGCGACATGCTGACAGAAAAGCGAAATAATTTGAGGCCATCAAATAAAAGTTTCACTTTAAAATCTTGAAAATGCAAAATAAGAGCACATTTTCTATTAAAATTTATTTTTCTCTATATCTCTAAAACTGTGCCTTTTTTCCACCAGTGTTATAGAAACTTAGAATTATGGCTACTTTCAAGGGAAATATTTTATATCAAAAAAATAAATAATTTCAGCATTAGCACATTTCGGACATTTTTAACTGATATATCAGATTCTTGTTTTGAAAACGGATCAGACATATTTGACTAGTAACGCTAACATATAGTTGTGGTGAAATGAGCTGGATTCCATGATAAGCCATCAATTAATAATTTTTAGCATGAATATGATCCCGTATTCATCATTCCAAATCCGGGATATTTAATCACCTAAAAAAAAAAAACAAAATTCAATCTATTGGGCAAAATAGTTAATTTAATCAAAAATTATTGATTCGATAATATTTGAACATAATATTATAGTTGAACTCAACTGCATTTTGGCTAGTTTCCTCCTTACCAACATTTATTTATTTATTCTTTTCCTATCTGGCCTCAAGAAGCTATAAATAAAATAGTAGAAAAAAAAATTTAATGTTTCTTTTATAGACAAAAAGATTATGGATGGTTTAAAAAATAAAAACAAACAGATATGAAAAAATTATTTAGTATCTAGAGTTACGGCCCTATTTCATATTTGTCCATTTCCACCGATCTCGTTATAAGCCGAAATTTTAAAATTTTAATTTTAAATGCTTGATGCCTGATTTTCGTCTACTTTTTGGTATTTAAGGTACTTTTACAAGTGTGCGAATGAAATGTCTTTATCTCAGATTTAGGTTAAGGTGAGCGTCTCGAAAAGTCGTTAGAAGACGATTCAGTACTGAGTTACTCGAGGCGGCAAGAGATGGCGTTAGTTTTTCCCATAGGAATACAAGGGATTTATTCCATTTCATTTGAAAGATTCCAGCTAATTAATTAAGGGTAAAAAATTAATTATTTTTTAACTCAATGATTACTAATTTAAATATCTATAAGATATAGAGCGAATTTTTTTAAAAATGTCTTTTATTTAATGCGATTAATCTAAAAAAAAATTTATTTTTTTTGAAAATCAAAAAAAAATGGCTTCTATAAGTTGTAGATATTTTAAATAGCTTTAATTAAAAAAAAAAATTGAGGTCGATAGCTTCAAAATTGTGGCTGCAATCTCCCAAAATTAGCACCACGAGACGCGCAACTTTAATGTCGTGGGTTGGTTCCTTTATGCATAACATCGTCCATTTTTGCCGAATAATGCGTCTTCCGTCCCTGTACATATAGCATAGATGAAGTATTTTTCTTTTTGTATTCAGTACTGCATTATTTGTAATGTATTAACAGGTTTATAATGTTTAAAATTAGTTTATTACATTTTTCCCCTAATATAAACGCATGTCGTATATCAGTTATGGATAGATTTTGCATAACTACAAGGCGAACTTGATTAGTGGCGCTTCAAGTGTCGATAGGGCAAACTATTAAAATGGCATTTGCTCTCATTGTATTTAACAGGAGGCAAGTTGTTCGCATGTTTTTTTTGAAGTTAAGATGGCGTTAGGGGTCTTAAAAAATTAGCCAATTATCCTAACTATTTGGAAAATTTGCCAACAGATGGCAGGATGGTAGGGCTCATGTATTTGTTTGATTTTCGTTGATCTTTTAATAATGAATAGTTTTATCATTTATAACAGCATATAAATATAGGATTATAAGTGATCTGATAATGCTGGCTGTTAGACTAGTCTGCCATCTTTTGCAAGAGTGCTCAAATATTTGGCCGTTAATTTTTAAATAAATACCAAATTTATTTTTGACTTGGTCACCACTTTATTTATTTATTATAGGCTAGATATTACTGATTTTTACATTTTTAGATAAAAAAAAAAAAAAAATTAAACTTTTCAGAATAGTTTTTTTTTTCCATTTTCTATAAATATGAAAAAAATATAATTTTTCATTAATCGTAATAAAAAAACATTCTATTATGTAAAATGCTCACGATTTTTTTTTTAACACACTTATTTTTCATTCACACCCAAACTCACACACACATTCACACAGTCTTTATCCATCTGGTATCCATATGGCTTCAATAAAATCATCGGACTGCCTGGGGTACGAACCCGCGACCCTTGGTATAGAAGGCAAGCACGCTAGCCACTAGACCAAGCCCAAGGACTCAAGAATTTGTTTTTTTTTTTAAACATTCACACTTTTTTCTCATTCACACTCACATTCACACTGTCTTTTCGGCAACTCGGGCCATTTAAGACTTTGACGATAACCGTTGTAATATATATTAATCTGAAGTTGATGAGTGATGCCGAGAGAAATTGTAGACCGAAATCTCCTCAAAACGCTGACTTTTCGGCAAGGGTGTAGGAAGGGAAAAACAAAATGAAAAATTTTTTTTTTTTTTTTATTTTTTTTTTTTTTTTTTATTTTTTTTATTTTTCCTTTTTTTTTTTATTTTCCCCAATGAGTCTATTTCCTAATCATTGGGGAAAATAAAAAAAAAAAAAATTTTTCATTTTGTTTTTCCCTTCCTACACCCTTGCCGAAAAGTCAGCGTTTTGAGGAGATTTCGGTCTATATATTAATCTATTGGGGGTTCAGGCATTTCTATTTAAGCCATCTGGTATCCAAATGGCTTAAATAAAATCATCGGACTGCCTGGGTCCGAACCCGCGACGTTTGGTATAGGAGGTAGGCACGCTACCTACTACGCCACACCCGGGGGCGACTCAAGAATTTAAATCATTTAAAAAAAAAAAATAAAATAAATAAAAAAAATCTGGTGTGACTGGCGCACAGCACACAACTTTCTCTTACCTTCGGTAATCGAAAGTTGTGTACTGTGCTTGTCACACCAGATTTTTTGTGTCGACATGTATTTAGTTTCCGACAGTAGGGTAAAATTGAATTCAAGATGTAAAATTTATAAGTATGGCAAAATATTTATATTTTGATACCATGGCAACCATTTCTCCTATCTTTTCTATGGAGTACAAGAGTAAAGTGGTCTTCAGAAGATTTCATTCACAAAATGAGAATATACATTTTAAAGAGCAACTAAAAAATAGTTGATATATGAATTTTAAAAAAAATCGTTGGAGCAAATTTTGAGAGAATCGAAAAAAAACTGAAAAAGTGCATCAGTAAAGTACTAGTACTCTTTGGTCGATTTTGTTAAAAAAGCTTCGTGTCACGTCCCATGGGGGTGCCTAACTTAAATATAAAATTTCAGCTTCCTAGCTCTATTCGTTCTTGAGATATTTTGTTCACAGACACACATACACACACACACACAGACAGACAGACCATGTCGCGAAAACCACTTTTTGGATTCAGGGGACCTCAAAACGTGAAGATCCATCAAAATCTCGACATCGAATTTTTGACATGAATCCAATACTTTCTCTCTATATATATATTACATATATACATAGGTAAGAGAAAGTAAAAATTAATGGTATTAAAATCGCGTTTTTACAAAAGTATTAAAATAAAATATAGATATAGGTAATTAATATTAAAAATTAAATAATTAAATCTCACAATTATTATTTCATAATTCGCCATATATATTAAATTTCAACTAAAATTTTGTTGAAAGGAGTCAGCCAAAGAAAATAAAAAATCAATTTTTCCTTGGCTGACTCCTTTCCACACAACCTTAGTTTAATACTCACAGCCAGTATAATAATTAAATTTCAACTTTCCTATTTTTGTTAATTATATGGTTGGAGATGAAATATAAATGAATGAATGAATGAATGAATTATATTTATTTTGCTCTGAGGCGATTTGCCTCCTAGAGCATTAATATTACATAGTATTTACAATTTTTATATGTAGACTGTATTTACAATATAACAAGAAAATAAAAAAAAAAGAAAAATTGCATTTTACTAGGAAAAACATTCTCCCTCCCACTACAGAAATTGCTCCTGTTCTTTTAGTAAAAAAAGAATAAAATTTACTTTTGAACGATTCTAAAGAATTTAAAGACCTGATATCGCTAGGAATCCTGTTCCATACCCTAATTGATGTCACTAGAAAAGAGGTGTCGAATGCGGCCGTCCGATGAACCGGCATTCGCAAATCCAAAAAGATTTGCCCTTGGCACAGCCCTGCTACACTCACCCCTGAAAACGTAACTTTCATAAAGATACTTGGGCATTTTGTTTTTCAGGATGCCGAACACACAACACCCCATCAAATATTCTCGACGTCGTTTTAACTTGAGCCATCCAAGTCTACTATAATAAGGTGTTATGTGCTCGTCAAGAGGCAAATCAAAGACAAATCTAACACAAGCATTAAGCACCCTCTCAAGAGTCAAACCACGCTCACCAGTCATACCGCTGTAAACCAAACAACAGTAGTCGAAGTGGGGCAGGATGAGAGAATTTACCAATAATTTTCTTATTGATGGGGGGAGGCAGTCTTTGTTTCTCTTAAATTGGAAAAGACTGGAATAAACCTTTCTAGATACTTCACGGACATGCTCTCCCCAACTTAAGGTCCTATCGAGAGTGACGCCTAAATTCTTGACAGAAATAGAATAATCTATCTGTTTTCCGTCAATAATAATAGGTGGAATGTTAGGTAGCTTGTGAACATAAGCGCCACTTCCGAAAACCATTGCCTTAGTCTTTTCGATGTTTAATTTTAACTTCTTGCCTCGCACCCAATCGACTATTCGACATACATCCTGATTTAAGAGATAGATTGCCTGGTCTAGGTTATCAAATTTGGAAACGATATAGATCTGGAGGTCGTCGGCAAACAAATGGTAACGGGAATTTATCAAGTGCTGTCCGACATCATTTATAAAGATAGAAAATAAGAGGGGACCCAACACCGACCCTTGAGGCACCCCCGAAATAACCGGCAAGAGTCCAGAACCGCGACCATCCCAATCGACCACCCTCTGACTTCTCCCAGACAAATACGATGCAAACCATGCGGTTGCCGATCCAGATAGATTGAGCCTATGGAGTGACCTGATCAAGATAGAGTGATCGACCATATCGAAAGCTTTGCTAAGGTCAAAGAGCACCATAACCGTCAGTTGCTTCCGATCAATGGCCATCTTTATATCGTCAGTTACCTTAAGAAGAGCAGATTGTGTGCTGTGATATTGCCTATATCCAGACTGGTACGGGTCGAAAGCATCCAGATCCTCCAAATATTGTGTCAAATAATGATGGACAAGTCTCTCAAGTATCTTCGATAAGGTGCAGAGCAGGGAGATAGGTCTATAATCCTTACATTCAGAGGGATTTGAGATCTTGGGCAATGGTCGAACAATTGATGTTTTCCAGGAGCGGGGGAAGACTGACTCTTGCAGACACCTATCAAAGATATGAACCAACACCGGTAAGATGCAAGGAGCGGATAGTTTAATTAATTTCAAAGGTAACTCGTCAGTTCCTTGTGATTCCGATCCAGGCATGTTTATAAATTTAAGGACGAGGTGTGGTTCAACGCTAGGAAAGAAAAAATCGTTCAGAGTCGAAAGTGTACCCCTTGAAAAGTACATCACTGTCTATATCCGGAATACCACTTCCAGGGTTTCCTCCGGACACAAAAAATTCATTTAGAACGTCAGGATCAATTTTCAATGGTTGACTTTCCTTTGATTTTGTCAGCCCCAATTTTGAGACCTCTCGCCAGAGGTATGAGATGTTCTTGCTCTTATTATCCTTAAAGAACCTTTCGAAAAATTGCATTTTGCCCTTCCTAAGAGAGCTCGTCACTTTATTTCTAGCCTGCCTGAACTGAGAGTAAAGACCAGGATCACCGGATCTTAACGCCCATCTGTGTAAGCGATCACGCTCCTTCATAAGATTCCTAATATCCTCTGTAATCCAAGGGGAAGGTGCACGTTTTCTTTGGACTTTACAAAGAGGGGCGTGTTTGTTAAAAGCATCTAAGAGGATCCCATTAAGATAGGCAATCTTATCATCTATATTATTATGATTGAAAATGGGCGAGAAGTCCACGGCTTCCAATTCATTTAAAAAATCTACATGGTTAAAATTTCTAAAATCACGAAAAGAAATACGAGAAGGTGTAAAGCGAGTTATAAACTTATTTATGTTTAAAAAGATCAAATCATGAGCAGACAGGAAAGAAGCAGGATGTTGTCCCTTAGAGATAATCTTATCATATAAAGGTTCGTTGACAACCATTAAGTCAATCCACGAATGGGAGTTTTGAGTAAAATGTGTTGAACCCAAAGGGACCACCCTGAGACCCAGACTATAGAATAAGTTACTTAGGTAGATTTTATCCGGCGAGCCCGTATTGAAATCTGTGTTAAAATCTCCAATAATTAGTACCTCATTGTACAAAGGTAAGTATTTGTAAAGTGAGTTTTCGAGGTCTGAGTAAAAACCCACTTTTGGAGGCCTGTATACCACAACCAATAACAATTGAGTGTCTTCGTTAGTTACCTCGAGAATTAAAAATTCGACCAGGGATGATGTATTTGAATGTGAGGATGTAAGTTCAATACACTTGAAATTCTTCATAGCATAAACCGCCACCCCTCCTCCCATTCTAGATAATCGGTCAGTTCTGAACAAATTGTAATCTTCTAGGCAGACATTTTTGGAAGAAATGTGAGGTTTTAACCAAGATTCACTAATACATATTAGATGATATTTATTCAGCGAAAAGTAATGCCTAAATTCATCTAGATGAGCGCAAAGTGACTGACAATTTACATGACATATTTTTAATATCTCAGACATAGGAATAAAATTGGAGTAGATGAAGTAAAATATCCAAGTTGCAAGACCCCAGGCGA
>JAKCPI010014554.1:0-42352 GCA_023213315.1 Euborellia annulipes | reverse complement strand
AAAAAAAAAACAGATTCTAAAATAAACTAACATGTGTCTGCTCCATCAAAAACAAGAGATAGTCTTGTCTATCTGTTTAATTTTAGGATCAAGAGAGAATTTATTATTAAAAAAAAAAAGTGTAAGGGCATAAAAAATAAGAATAAAGAGTGAATGTAAAATAAACATTTATATACCCCTTTCGTATATAATTAAAGATTTTTAATCAATGTCATGAGGAGAATAAAAAAAAGGGGAGGGGGAATTAATGTGTAAAGTGAAGCATTTTAATAAAAATTATAATAACGCAACAGAAAAATTGACTCCGAGGATATAACCCTTTTTCAATGAAGCTTAACAAAGTAGAAATTTTAAATATATATATAATCTTCGTCTGTCTGTTTGTCACGATCTGTTAAGGGAAATGACCTTTTGCACTCTAATCGAGGATGTTATGGAAATGGTGCAGGGAAAATAGCCGAATTCCATATCCTAATTTGAGGAGGCTCAAAAAATTTCTCAAAAATCGCCCCATTGAAAAGCAATAGGGCTTTTGAAAATTCAAAGTCAATTAATTGCCACAATAATAAAAAAATTAAATTTCTCAAATGAAAAATTATAAAAATTATTTGTAATTACATTTTTAATGTCTGAGTGTTACTAGACAGTAAGAACTCACCAAAGAATAAATACAAGGCTAAGTGAACAATGCAGTGATGGAATTGTTGAGATTGTATATATACCTGCAACAAAAAAAAAAAAAAATGAAATTAATAAAATTGGACAAACATTAGTTTAAGATGGTCAAGTGGTATCGTTATTGATAAAAAGATCACCAATTTAGAGAATATGCGAATTCTAATAAACTTTGCCTAGGAAGCTAAAAGAACTAGGTGGCATCCTATAGGATGTTTTAATTCATTTATTCATACCGTAAAAATTTCAATTATACTTTTAAAATAAAATTAATAAAACATATGAAAATATGTATCTTTATTAAATATAAATAAAATATAAAATGGTACTAAATTACCTGATGTTATTTGCGTTTCTTATTATCTTTGAATATTTTATGTTAATTAATTATATCAAGTAGGAAGCGAGAGAATAAATAAGATGTCCTCTTCTCAAGATTTGTTTATAATTCCTAAGTGCTGGGTGGGTTTTCAAGGTCAAGTTCAAAATAAATAAGCAACTTTTCAGCTAATTTATTAAACTAGCCAAGCCGACCGTTTTCAGCCTATTCCTTAGCCGCCTGCAGCGGACCCTCGCCTTTTCTTAATTATGAGAAAAATCCAAGGTAAGGATTTGTTTACATTCATAGAATACATAAATGTTTCCTCATACTTTTCCTATGGGAGAAACAGTAACTTCAGTAATTAATAACTCATAAAGTTATTGAAATTTCGGGAGGAAAATAATTTTCCTGTAATCCCTAGAAGGTCGTCTTTAAGCATATAAAAATTGTTTCGGAATTTCAAAGAGAAGTTGCCTAAATAGATAGTGAGAGAATTAGAATTAGAATTAGAATTTATTTAAAATTCTCTAAGGCAGAGCCTCTTAAAAAGTTACAATAATACAATACATTGCTCTCGCGCCGATACCATAAATTCATATATATATATATACATATACAACATTGTTGGTTGACTCCATCCATAAAATTATCAGCCAAAACAAGTACAGAGGAAGAAACAAAAACAAAAATAACAATGTCTATATAATAATAATAATAACAATAATAATAAGATAATAACAAACAAAAACACAAAAAAGAAATACACAATTAATTGAATATATAAATACTCCGTCTCCAGAGGGCCATCAACCACTTCCCCACAGTCACCGCATTCAATTACACCAAAGACAGACAGACGGGCATTAGCGAATTATATATATAAAAATATCAATAAATTACCAAATAAATAACTGTCCTCGCCTTATTCCCGCGATTCGGGGTCGGCGGACCTCACTTTTTCTCTCCAACCCAGTTTTTGCGACCGGAAGAAATAGGACAGGCCGGCCCGTCGCACGGTCTGACGCCTGTTGAAAAGAGGAAGGAAGAAACAGACATACAAAGAACTGAAAGACTGCCTGTCCCAGCTCAGGAATTTCGGGTCAAAAATAATTTCCCTGTAATCGTTAGAAGGTTCTCTTTAAGACTGCAAAATTTCGTTTCAAAATTCCAACGAGAAGTTGGTCACACAGACGGACAGACACTCCGCGGACTGTCGCACGGTCTGAGGCTTGTTGAAAAGAGGAAGGAAGAGACAGACATTCTGCCTGTCCCAGCTCGGGCAGCTCATGGTCGCCATCCACGTACCCACAAGATATGGGCCCCTGAGAAACAATAGATTACCAAATCCAACCCACAAAAGATTAAATTATTTGAAATCGATTAAGGAAGGATTTATTAATGTAAAAAAAAAAAAACTTTCCAGATTTGATAAGAGTAATTCCATTCTAAGTAAGGGGGTATTGTAATAAAAATAAAAGAACTTTTCGATCAACTTAATAAAAAGGTATCTTATTTGACAAACTTTGTTCATCCGATCAATAAGGATAATATTCAAATTAAAAGGAACGGCTTGGCAAAAAAAAGACTTTGAGAGATTCCAATGTTGGACGGGAAAATGGTAATGAGCCTGTTTTCCAATCGCAATCGAATCCAACTCAGAAAATACCTTGTTCTTAAAAAAAAAAAAAGAGAGAAAAAGAGAAAAGTCGCGCAAACGATCACCAATTTATTGGCAATGGCAGGCAACTTGGTATTTGATCTTCAAATTACTAAGTTCAATGAAAATCAAGCAATTTATTTCTAATTTCCGAAAATGTGATTATACCAAAATCTTGGAGGAAAATAAAAAAAAAGAAATGTTATTATGCGTTCAAGTGGCTGTGGATTATGGATCTGAAGTTTCAACCCAACTCGGGTTTGCAACATTGTTGAAGTCTTCTCTTAAAAAAGTGGGAGATCCGAGGGGTACAATTTGATGTGACCTAAGTGCATAAATAATAAGAAAGATTAGACATGCAAAAAACAAATAAGCTGCGCCGCCGCACAGTGGGTCAGAATCCCAAAAAACTGGCCAAAAGTTGAAAATTAGTTTAAAGTTGACCTTCGCTCAAGTAACATCTAACGTCCACGCAGGAGAAACAACAAGCCATAGTTTCTCGAAGAGTTCACCGATTTTACTTTAACGAAATGGCATCAACTCGTGAAAGTAAGTAGAATATAACTGTGTTTATTAGAAAACTCAATATTTTTACAGAAAAAGATAATAAAGTTACGTGAATTTTACATTGGAAAACAAAAAAAAGTTTAGTTTTTAATGAAAAAGTTTAGTTGTTCTCCATTGTTCTGTGATCTAACATACTAGACATGAAAGGTGAAACTATTTTCTATAAAATAAAATAAAATCCAGCTGCGAATATCTGCGAAACAAGATTTTATGCAGTTTTTTGTAAAAAAGAAAATACTAAATATTATTTTAGAGTAACTGCGGCGGAGAAAATTATTCGGGTATCTAAATTCCTAAATGTGGGAGGCTCAAAAAATTCCTGAAAATGCATTATCCCATAGGAAGGCGTTGGGTTCTTTATGGAAAATCAAAGTCAATTAATTATACTAATTAAATCTCTCAAATTAAAAATAATAAAAATGGTTATATAATTAAATTTTCTTTTCCTGGCAAAACAAAATACAATTTTAACAAATCAAATGGATAATTTTCTATATTTCTATATTTAAGGATATTTCTTAAAGGAGGCCAAGGCAATAATTTAATAATTTTAAAATTATGATGATGATAAAATGTGGGTCGTAACTGGGGCTCAATAAATGAAAATCATACTTTTTTCTCAATTATATTAAATTTTAAGCGAATATTTTTGCCAGTAAATCGCCAGACATACATTCTCAGTTCACAATTTGATTTTTTTTTTTTTTGCACTGAATAATATTTGATACATTGATCTGATTTTTAAAGTATTTACCATTTTTGCTGATTTAATCTTAGTTAAAACGTTGCTCTAAAAGATTTATTTAATTATTGATATTTAAGAATCAATAGACAATAATACCTGTTTGGATAAATAGCTAAGCTTAATGGGAAAGGGGATCAAAGATTACCTAAAAGGGTATTTTTTTTTTAACTTCTCCCTCCTCATGGGGTTAAAAAACAAAATTGAGAGTATATTTGTATGTATTTTTATTTTGGATCTCTAGATTTTTGTCCAAGTTTTGCGCAAATCCTCTTGGGAAAACATGCACGTGATTCCCGAAGTTTGCCCGAAGGGACGAAGATATTTTTATTTTCACAATGTACAGTATCTATCCCCTTGCGTAACACCCTCTTTAAAAAAGATTTTTTTTTTTATAAAACACTTACTATATAACGGAAAAGAGTATATTTTGAAGTAAACGAGATAAGATTAATGAATAAGGTAGCCTAAAAGTTTCAGGAATTATTATTAATTGACTGCGAACGGGCTTCCGCGCCTCCAGCCTTTGGAGGGCTTCGCCCCCTGGACCTCCCTCCAGCTGGCTCTGGCCCGCCTACGGCGAACCCTCGCATTTTCTTATTTATGAGAACCAGTGGCGCCCGCCTTTGCATCTAGACAGGGGGCTTCGCCCTTCTTATGAATTTTTTTTTCATTGTGCGGAAAATTTTTGCCCCTTCTGTCCGGACAGACGAAATCTTTTGACCTTTTTTTTTTAAACGAGTCTCAACCGATCTTTTCAAACGCATTTTTCCCAAAAATAATTGTTTTTTTTTTCCAATAATCAATTGTGAAAAATAATCGAAATCTATATATATAATTCGCTAATGTCCGTCTGTCTGTTGTCTTTCTGTCTGTCACGCTCTATTTAGGCAACTTCCCGTTGGAATTTTGAAATTTTATAAAGAGGACCTTCTCGGGATTACAGGAAAATTATTTTCATCCCGAAATTCCTATAACATTTTTGAGTTATTAATTCTTAAAGTTACGATTTCTCCCATAGGAAATGTATAGAGAAATATTTATGTATTCTTTTCATTTGTGTATTCCATGAATGTAAACAAATTTTCAAGCAGGCACTGAATTGGAATGGAATAATAAATAATTTTCTTTTCATAATTAAGAAGAAAAGGCGAGTGACCGCCGCAGGCGGGCCCGAACCAGCTGAGGGGCGAAGCCCTCCTGTCTAGTCGTGAAGCTTCTCATGATTAAGAAAAGGCCGCAGGCGGGCCCGAGCTAGATAGCGGGGGTTCCAGGGGGCGATTATTTTTTTCTGGGACAAACTTCATGCGTATCTGGGAGTTTTAAAAAGAATACAGAAAATAGATTTATTAACTTGGCAATTGCACCGTTTGTTAGAGCCAAAGGGATTTGTCTATTTAACAAATAAATTAACTTTAATAGTTACTCTCTGAGATGTGACATAGTTTTCAAAGAAACTTTTCTCAAGAGAGTGAGCCGTGGGGGAGAGGGGGGGGGGATTTATGCAAAACTGTTACAGCTGTTTTCTACAAGTGAAATGTCATCCTATTAGTCTATTCTACAGTTTTCAACTTTATTATCACACACACACGCACACACATTCTTTGCATGCTCTCGGTCTTACAATAGCCGTCATTTTTGTCTAAGTGCCTTATACACGTTTAAATTAAGTTAACGGAAGTCCTCGTGTCTTGAATTAATAATATCAGATGGGAAGGGAAAAAAAAACCTAACAAACCCCACGTCTTATTCAATTAGTTCTAACTAAATATAATCTTTTGAAAGGGCCAAACAAACAAGATTCATTCTATTTATTATTTATATACACCCTATGCTTAGTTATTTATTATTGACGCTTTCATTTTTACTCGATAAAATGCAATTTATTAAATAAATCTAGATAAAAAATTTTAAATTAAATTATAAAATCCATAAAAAAAATATTGAAATTAAAGGAGAAAGAAGAAGGTATACTAGCCGCAATACCCGGCTTCGGAGACCCTGTTAAAAATGATTTGAGAGTATGTTTGTTGACCAACTTCTCTTAATTTAGAAATGAAATTTTGCAATTTTATAGAGTTCAGGGAAAATAAATACTCGAGTCCCCATATTCTCAAAAATGGGTAGGCTCAAAAAATGCCTGCATTTTCCATATAAAATATAGATTGAGTTCTTTAATCTATTAAAAAAAAAATCCAAGCTAATTAATTTTAATAACAAGCTGCGCCGCCAGTCATCGGCGGGCTTCGCAACTGGCCAGGGGGCTTCGCCCCTGGACCCTCCACTAGCTGGCTCGGGCTTGCCTGCGGCGGACCCTCGCCTTTTCTTAATTAAGAAAAGAAAATTATTATTACTAGGTATTCCAATCCAGTGCCTGCTTGACGATTTGTTTAATTAAAAGAATACACAACTGCAAAGAATACTTAAATATTTCTCTATACATTTCCTATAGGAGAAATCGTAACTTTAAGAATTAATAGCTCAAAAAGTTATAGGAATTTCGGGAGGAAAATTATTTCCCTGTAATCTTTAGAAGGTCCTCTTCAAGACTGCAAAATTACATTTCAAAATTCCAACGAGAATTGGTTAAACAGAGCATGACAGAGGGACAGACAGACAGACGGACGGACAGACAGACCGACGGACTATATTATATATAGATTAAAGGTAAAAAAAATTTTGAATTGGATGGGTGGGTAAATGAACTCCGAATGGGGTCAAATTTCATTTACGAGTGTTTTATAATATAAGTAAAAATATTAGAGGGTATAACTCAAAAAAAAAATAAAATAAATAAAAATCGAAAAATAAGGGACACCCTAATCTAATTTGGGTACATATATAATTCGCTAATATCAATCAGTTTGTCAGTCTGTCACGCACTATTTAAGCAACCTCCCGTTGGAGTTTCGAAACCAAATTTTTTAAATGCTTAAAGAGGACCTTCTAGGGATTACAGGAAAATTATTTTCGTCCTGAAATTCTTCTAACATTTTATAGGAGAGTTTCCTGAATTTAGATTCCTCCTGTATGAAGAAACATTTATGTATTCTTTGCATTTAATTTTTAAACGAATGTAAACAAATTCGAAGGCGGGCGGCAGAGGTAGTATTAATACTAAAAATGAAATAAAGAAATTAGACTATCAACAAAATTAAATATACATAATAGTTAAATTATTTAAATTTTTTTTTTCTACACATGCAAATAATAATACAAAAGCAAATGAAATTGTTTTTTTATTCAAAACATATTATTTCTGCTTTTTTTAAATATAAATTCTTTTTTTTTATATATGGAAAAGTAAGGAATTTAAAAAAATTCCAATTTTTTTTTTTATAAATCTGATGATAGAATAATGCAAAATTTACATTTACCGCTAATGAAATATTTATCTTTGAATAATTATCTTTTTTTTAACATGCAATTATATTTATATATTAGAATTTATTTATTTATTTTTTTTTTACCATATAAATTTTTTAAGCAGAATGTGTTTGAAAAATTGTAGATGGCTTTAGAAATGAACATCATTAAGCCAAAGCTACAAATTTATAAAAGAGCCAAGCAGCAAATGAGTAAAAGAACGAGAGAGAGAAGGTGATATGAATCATGAGACACCATTTTTCATCCAAGAGAGCAAAAACATACAACCATCAGCTCGATTACTTTCTCCCTGAGGATGGTGGAGTCGAAACTGAAATATGGCCAAGGCATGTAGCTGGGGACCTCGACGAACAAAAAGAAAACACGCCGTTTGCTTTAAAATATATATATATATATCACTAAGAAAGAACTTTGATATTTTATAAAGAACCAACTAGCAGCGCCGCCCGTCTTCGGGTACTTCGCCCACCTGGACTCGCCTGTGTCGGATCCTCGTCTTTTCTTAATTATGAAAAGAAAATTGTTAAAACTATGTCAATTAAGTGCCTACATGAGGATTTGTTTAAATTCATAGAATACATAAATGCAAAGAATACATAAATATTTCTCTATACATTTCCTATAGGAGAAATAGTAACTTTAGGAGTTACTAACTCAAAAAGTTATAAGAATTTCGGGAGGAAAATAATTTCCCTGTAATCTTTAGAAGGTCCTTTTTAAGACTGCAAAATTACATTACAAAATTCCAACGAGAAGTTGGTTAAACAGACGGACAGACAGACGGACGGACATTCCGTTATTATATATATAGATCTTCTTCTGTTCTCGCGATGCAGAGTCGGCTCTTTTTCCCTCCAACCCTATCAAGTGATTTTGCGACCGAAAAGGCTAGAACAGGCCGGCCTGTCGCACGGTCTGACGCCTGTTGAAAAGAGGTAGGAAGAGACAGACATACAAAGAACAGAAAGACTGCTCGGGCAGCTCGTGGTCGCCAAACACATACCCACATAATGTGCGCCCCTGAACTATATAGATATTTTTTTAATTTTTCCAGAATTTCATATAATATATTTAAAAATCTGACTTATTTTTGTACTCTATTGAATAGTGAAGTAATAAGGGCGGGGGATCAGTGCTGCCAACCTTCCGGCTTTTTACTTTCTCTTTCCTATATATGTATAAGTATTGGATTCATGTCAAAAAGTCGACTTCGAAATTTTAATGGCAATTCATGTTTTGAAGCTCCCTGAGTTCAAAAACGTAGGTCTCGCAAAATGGTCTCTTTGTGTTTAATTTTAACCACGAAGGAATTGAGCTACGAGGTCAAAATTTTATATTAAAGTTAGGCACCCCAACGAGAGTAAGCTTTTGAACAAAAACGGCCAAAGAGTATTAGTACTTTACTGATGTACTTTTTCAGTTTTTTTAGATTTTTTTTTTTAATTCGCTAAAACAATTTTAAATAAAATTATTTTTTTAGATGCTCTTTAAAGTGTAAATTCTCATTTTGCTCTGAAAATTAAAATGTATGCTTAAAGAGGACCTTCTAGGGATACAGAAAAATTATTTTCGTCCTGAAGTTCTATAACTTTTGGAGTTATTAATTGATGAAGTTACGATTTCCCCCATATAGGGAAATATTTATGTATTCTTTTCTGAAAATTGTTTGAAGTTCACTTTACTCTTGTACTTAATAGAAGAAATGGTAATAAAACCAAAAGTAAAAGAAATTTGTGTGCCGTGCGATTAGTCACACCAGATTTTATAAATGAAAATATTTGAAATATTCAAGTTATAAGATTTCTATGATAGCGCCCTAAACTTAGGCAACCAACACAACATTAAAGCATCATTTATGGATCATAACGAGTTAATTCATTCATTCATTCATTTTAAAATTAGATTAACAAGTCAATCAATCAATGATAATTTATTAAATGATGTTCAATAAATTATTATAATGAAAATTTTACGGTTTTTTTTTTAATGGTTGAATTATTTAAAATAAATATCAATGCAAACCACAGAGTTTGATTTGTTAATTAACGACGAATATATGGATTGATTTTTTTTTTTTTTAATATGAATAAAATTATTTTATAATCGGTTTCAGTCATGTTTTCTCTCCTTTTTTGTTTTAATTATTTATTAAAATTTCGGGTATGAGCACTTAAAAAAAAAGAGGATTTTGCTGGAATGTAGGCAACCGAAATAACTAGCTCAATTGCCCCAGTTCGAACCTATCAACATAAGCGTAACTAGGGAATTCGGCTGGGGGCCATGGGCCTCGATAAGGCCCCAGAGGGCCTAGAAGGCCCCATATTGTTTCAATTTTTCTTGGGGCGGGACCATGTGCCTTCTACCCCCCCCCCCCCCGGGACCCCCATAGTTACGTCCATGCCTATCAAGCAAATTTAATAAGTATATTTTATGTGTGTGTGTGGTCGGATAATTTCTAGAATATCAAAAAATATGGAGTGACTAGCCGCACATATCTCATTCATTCGATGGGTTTTGTGCTGCTCGTCACACCAACATTTTTTGTGTCGATATATATTTAGTTTCCGGAGGGCACATTAGAGATTTCAAAATGTAAAATGCAAAATTTATAAATCTAGAAAATATTTTATCTTTCCTGTGAAGTACAAGAGTATAGTGTACTTCAAACAATTTTGAGAACAAAATGAGAATATACATTTTAAATAGCATCTAAAAAATAATTGATTTATAAATTTTAATCCAAATATTTGGAGCGAATTTTGAGAAAAAAAGAAAAAAAAACTGAAAAAGTACATCAGTAAAGTACTAGTACTTTTTAGCCAATTTTGTTCAAAAGCTTCGTGTCACGTGCCAGGAGGGTGCCTAGCTTAAATATAAAATTTCATCCTCGTAGCTCATTTTCTTCATGCTTTATTTTGAACAGTCAGAACGGGACCCACTTTTTTGGACTCAGGGGACCTCAAAACGTGTATATTCTTCAAAATATCGACATTTAATTTTTGATATGAATCCAATACTTTCTATATATTATATACTGTATAATATTAACATTAACTGAATTTTTTTCTAATTCTCTTTTGTCTTAAAATCTTAAAATATTTATAAAATTTAATTTCATGTAAAAGTAAAAATTTGTTTAATAATAAATGTTAAATCTAGTTTTAATAATAATATTCTTTTTTTGTCATTATATTTTATTTTCGCTTTTTATGAACATAATATAATATGTATGATGATTTCTGAGAAAAGGGTTGTGAGAAATTCCAAAGGGAAGAAAAATGGAGATCAATAAAATTAAAAATGTGAATTTGAAAATTCATTGCCCTCTTGACAGAGATGACCTCACAGTCACTGCAGTGATGAACCTTAAGAGGTTAACCTCCAAGTCTTTTCTTCTTAAATTAAGATTAAAAAAAAAAATGGAAAAACTCATTTTGAAAAATATCTATTATGTGAATTTAAACTCGCTCTGAAAATGACATGTATCAAGTTTTCTACTAATAAATAATTTAAAACATCACCTAAATTAAAATCA
This sequence comes from Euborellia annulipes, assembly GCA_023213315.1. Lineage (NCBI taxonomy): Eukaryota > Metazoa > Arthropoda > Insecta > Dermaptera > Anisolabididae > Euborellia > Euborellia annulipes. Next base: position 31,467 of record JAKCPI010014554.1, on the reverse strand, counting down.
TTTCAATTTCATTTATTTTTGTAAAAATATAATAAAAAAATTTTGTTGAGAAAAAATAAAATAAAATATTGGATAATATTTTAACTAGTATCGCTAATGCCTGTCTGTTCGTCAGTCTGTTATGCTTTATTTGGTCAACCTCCCGCTGGAATTTTGAAAATAAATGTTTTATGCTTAAAGAGGACCTTCTTGGGATTACAGGAAAATTATTTTCGTCCTGAAGTTTCTATAACATTTTGAGTTATTAATTGACTGAAGTTACGATTTCTCCCATAGAAAATGTATACATATTTCCCATATATAGGGAAATATTTATGTATTCTTTTCATTTATGTATTATATGAATGTAAACAAAACCTCAAGCAGACACTGGATTGGAATAATTTTAATTTATTTCTGATAATTAAGAAAAGGCTCAAAGCAATTTGAGGGGCAGCTATCTATAAATGGACCGTTTATTTTGAAAGTGGTGTAAGTTCATTTTTTTTTTTAATGAGATGCCGATATCACATAATTTAAATTAATGTAAATTTTCTATATAACTAGGTAGTAGTAAATTTCTTAAAAAAATTCACATGTTTTGTACAATTAAAAATTGGTCGATAAATAGACAGATAGCTTTAATTTTCTCGAAACAATAGAAAATGGACTTACACCGGTTTCAAAATAAACAGTCCAAATGTCTGAATTGACTAGAAAAAGATCTTAAAACTGCACACCATCTAACAATCAAAATTGGAACTACGTCACAATTCTAATTATAATAATAATTTATATTTTATTTGATTAATGCTTTTTTGGGCATATGAAGCTATTTAGAACCTGTCTATGCTTATTAATTAAATTTAAATAAATATGAAGGTCATTTAGGTTTAGGTAAGATTTTCCAATATTATTTTAAATGTTTTTTTTTTTTTTTTTTTGAGCTACTTTTAAAACATTCCTTTTTGACTTTATCACCCATGTCATTAAAATATCATTCCCTTTTTCTTTAAATAAATATGCATATATACTACAAGTAGCTAGTAAGAAGTTGTCAAAAAAAAAGGAAATGATTTCTCTCTCGGCTCCCTTTTATAGTATCATTCATATTTGTTTGTGATAAGATTAAATTTCATAGACTAAAAAGTAAGATTAAAATAAACAACAATAGTTAAAAAGTTTATGTAACCATCTGTCAGAAATGAGCGTTTAAAAAAGCACAACTATAAAAAGACAGACACAAAAAATAATAGAGGGTGTCTTCAATTCAGAAAAAAAAAAAAAGATAAAGTAGATAATAAAAGATAGAAGTAATTTTAGATAAAAAAAGGTTTGAAATTGAATGTCGCAATTTTTATATTTCTCTTTAAAGTATGAAGTTGTATAAATTAAAGGTTCAAATCTTATATTTAGATTACATATTAATAGTTAAATATTCTCAAAAATATAATTTAAAATTATACAAATAATTTCGACATTTATACTGATTTTAGTATATACTAGCTGCCCGCCTTTGGCGAGCTCCGCGCCTAGCCCTCCTGGACCCCTACCCCTCAGCTGGCTCGGGGCCGCCTGAGGCAGTTCCTCGCCTTTTCATAATTATAAGAAGAAAATTATTTTTACTATTCCAATCCAGTGCCTGCTTGAGGATTTGCTTACATTCATAAAATACATAAATGAAAAGAATACATAAATATTTCCCTAAGGGAGAAATTGTAACTTTAGAAATTAATAACTCAGAAAGTTATAGGAATTACGGGATAAAAATAATTTTCCTGTAATTTCTAGAAGATAAGGATATAAAATTTGGTTTCAAATTTCTAACGGGAAGTTGTCCAAATAGAGCGTGACAGACAGACAGACAGCCGGACAATGGCGAATTATATAGATTGTTAGGTTGTGAATTTAAAAGATTATTGAATCTATAGTTATAACAAAAAGGAAATTAAACAAATTTTCATTCGATGTTTTGTACCTCTGATGAAACGATTCAATATAAATATACTGTATATATACCTCGGTAATGTTCGTCTGTCCGTCTGTCACGGGCTCTAATTGGTGAAATTTCCAAATGAAATTTTATATGGTTAAAAAAAAGACTTGGATTATAGTAAAATTATGTTCGACCCGAAATTATTATTACTTTTTGAGTTATTTAATTGTTGAATTGTATAAGTAAACATTCATGTATTCGTTTGACTAAGTTCACGTTGAAATTTTGCTTTCTTTTAGAAATTGTACAGGAAAAATAGTCCGGGTTCCCATATAAACATTTGAGGAAGCTCAAAAAATTTCCCCATTGAAAAGTATTGGGTCTTAATTTTCCTTTAGCCAATTAATTTTAATAAAATAAAATAATTAAATATTTCAAATGGAAAATTATGAAAATTGTTAATTCAATTTTGTTGAATTTTTTTTTTTTTTTTTATTAATTTTCTTCTTTAAATGACAATCATAGAAATATCTGTGTTGTATTTAGAAGGTCTATAATTGGTTAGTTTTCCTGTATATCCTGTAAATCCTGTATATCTCTCTCCACAAACTGCAGGAATTTTGAAACTAAATCTTAATAAAAGTGTCCAGAAAAGAAAGACGAGGGTCTGCCGCTGGCGGTCTGAACGAGAACCGGAGAAGGTGGGGGGATATAGCCATTTAATATATTTCCGCTTATTATAATATATATTGATTATGATAATATTTTGTCTAATGAAAAAAAAAAATAAAGATAAATCAAAACTATTGATTTACATTTATTCAAGTTGAATGAATTCTAATTTGAAAGAACGGGCTGGTGACGTCATCGAACAGCTGGGTGTCAATTTTAGAAAATTAGACAATTACTATCTGATCAACACAGGGGAGTTCTTTTTAAATTTATGAATTATTTGAAAAATATTACTACCTCTTCAATTGGTTTGTTATCGGGAGTTTTTTTTTATTTTCCTGTACTCTCCATAGCATTTTCCCATATTTTTTCTATGGTGACCAACGTAGCGCTGGCCTACGAACTAACATGTCCCAAATTTTTGTAATATTTCATTTTATTTATTCTTAAATGAAGCCAGAAACAGAGAGAGAGAGAGTCCGAGAACAAAGATAAAAATTTTTTTATATACGTAATTGGAAATATTTCTACTGTAGAAAAAAAAAAGAATATTAAACTTGTTCTTGACTTTATTAAGAATTTTATTTTAAAGACAAATACATTTTTGAAATTTTATTAAAGAATATATATAAATGTAAAAAAAAAAAAAATTAAATTAACAATTTTTATAATTGTTCATTTGAGAGATTTAATTATTTTATTATTATAATTACTTAATTAATTGGCTGTGATTTTTTAAAAGGAGAGTTTCAAGGACCCAATGCTTTTCAATGAGGGAATTTTCAAAAAAATTTTGAGCGATTTTGGGACCCGAGTACTTTCCATAACATTTTCTATAAGGGTGCAAAACCATATTTCAAAGTTAGTAGGTTAAAATGTTTTCTCATACATTTCCCATGGGAGAAATTGTAACTTCAACAATTAATAACTCAAAAAGATATAAGAATTTCGGGATGGGAATAATTTTCCCCTCCCTTATCCTCTTTAAGCATAAAAAATTTCATTTGGAAATTCGAACGGAAAGTTTCCCAGCGTGACAAACAGACAGACATTAGCGAATTATATACTGATATAACGATTTTAGATCTAATCATTAATTCATCGAATGAAAATTCATTTAATTTCTAACATTTATAATTTTTATAATAGTTCCAACAAACCTATCCAAATACCAACTTTTATGCTTCCATCATTCATGAATTTAATAGAAGAATTGAATCCAAGTAAGATAAAACAAGTCTTTTTTTTGTTAAATCATAATGTTTCAACTAGCCAACGGTTACCAGTTTAACATTAATTCATACATTTCTAAATTATTTGATTAATTTAATAAAACACAAAATTTTGATCATTTAAGGTGAATTTATATTTATCCTGGCTGAGGACCATCCACTCCTTTTGACAAAGAGCCACTTTGGATATCAGTGAATATTTTTATTTTTCATTTAAAGGTGGATCTACACTTGTAAATATTTTCGCGGTAAATTAACAAGTGTAAACCTGTGCGACACATATATTGTCTCGTTTTCGTGTGCCGCACAGGTCTACACTTGTTAATTTACCGCGTCGGCGAAAATAGAATTTACAAGTGTGGATCCACCTTAAGAGATTTAACGATTTTACTGTATTATTAAAATTAATTGTTTTCAAAGAATATATAAATACAAAGAATACATATACATATTTCGAAATACATTCTATGAGGGAAATAGTAACTTCATCAATTAATTTTGGGATAGAAATAATTTTCCTGTAACATCTGAAAAGTCCACTTAGAGCATATAAAATATCTTTTTGAAAGAACAGGAAAGGACCGACAGACATAGAGACATTAAGAAATTTTATATATAGATTTAGTAAATAGTAATTAATTTATTTTTATGTACAATTTTTCCCTCTTTAAGTACCTCTTAATGATTCTGACTTCTCTCTAAGAATACCTTTCTCTAATTTATTTCTATCATATTAATTACACAATTTCTCTAACATTTTTTCCTGTACCGAGAGTGAGAGTAATCTCCAATTTTTTTTTTTTTAACTCAAGCTCCACCCAAAATGTTCTTCTTTAAGTTGACGAACTAAATTCTTAAAAAATCAATATTACAAAAAAAAAGAGCAAATAAAATTTAAGAATTCTTTGTGAATTAAAACAAGATTATTTTAATTAAGTAATTAAAGCCTCTATGAAGAGAGAGAGAGAGAGTTAAAAAAAAAAGAAAAGTGAAATAAAAATAATGTTTAAAAAAATATAAAATTCCATGACGACAACGTGAAAGGAATTTTTTTTTTTTTTTTTACGAGAAAACAATAAAAAGCAAAGAGTTATTCTTTGAAATCTGAAATAAATGATCTTGTGAAAAGGGCGAGAAAATTTAAGAGCCCCTGAGAAATTAGCATATAAGTTGACACAACATAAACCCTTTTCGGAGGCGAATTCCGAGTTACAGAGAGACAGATGTAAAACAGAGAGAGAGGGTATTTCGTAATGCAAGTGTTTGGGCGGGTGCACTTTATAATCCTTATTTCTGTGGTGGGGGGGGGGGGGAATATTCGGGGCCATATGTTCAGAAATTCAGTAGCTCAGCATTGTATGATAAATAAGCAAAGCCTACGAGGGAATGAAATTAAATCCATGGGTTGAATTCTAGAATTGATTTATATGTGTATGTGTGTGTGTTAATTATACTAAAGTTTTTTTTTTTTTTTTTATTCATGTTACTTTTTATATTATATTTGAGAAAGGTAATTTTAAATAATAAAATCTCTCCTTTCAACTCTTTTTTATTCCAGTAGACAGAGAAAAATAAAATGTTCCCTAAACAGTAATAGAGAATTCGCCTTTTGTACTAAAGGTAAGAAATTACGCTTAGTTTTAATTCTGTAGAAAAATACTTTTTATTCCACAATCTTTGCGGTTAAGCGATGCCAAGCGCGGCGAAACCTCGGATGGGTGATCTCGACGTTAATCGGTAGCCACTTATCACAATAAAATAACCTTAATTGTCCTCAGTAGACGAAAAAGCAATATTTGTCAAAAACTGTCAATTTGGTATCCAAATGGCTTAAATAAAATCATCGGACTGCCTGAGGTCCGAACGCTACGTTCGGTATAGAAGGTAGTCACGCTAGTAACTACACCAAGCTCGAGGGCATCGTTAAATATTGATCTTATAGAGAAAAAAAATTGATTTGGACTTTATATTCATTCATTAAAAATAAAAATTTCCTCTCCCTCACCCCCCCCACCCCAGAGAAAATGCTACTGCTCATTTTCACTCTCGTTTTGAGAGTCTAATAGGGAAAATTGTAGTCTATTAAATAGGTACTGAGATCTAGATTATAAATAGTGTATGGGAACAATTGGATTCGTACACAAAGTGTAATATATTTATATACAATAATATCCGTATGTACTGTATGTCTGTCACGGTTTGTCACGTTACTAACGAAATTAAAACATCCTTAAAGAGGGATTACAGGAAAATTATTTTTACCCCTTATAACTTTTTGAGTTATTACATGTTGTAGTTACGATTTCTCCCATGAGAAATGTATGTGGAAATATTTATATATTATTTGCATTTATGTATTCTATGAAACAATCAAAGCTAATTAATTGTAATAAATAAAATAATTAAATCACTCAAATGAGAAAATTTATAAAAAAAAAAATAGTTATAATTAAATTTTATCATTATATAAATATATCTGTTTTGTATATAGTATATAATTCGTTATCTATCTATTCACTTGGATACCCACATAGCACAAAATATTGCAGCAATGTTGCAGAAATATTGCGAATCTTGCATAAATTGCCAATAAATATTGCATCAATATTGCAAATCTTGCAAAATATTGGCAACATTGCTGCAATATTGCAGCAACAATATTCCAAGCTAGGAATATTGCAGCAACATTGCATCAATATTGTTGCAATATTCCTATGTCCGCCTTTTTGCAACATTGCAGAAATATTGCATCAATGTTGTTGGAATATTGTCAATATTGAACAAGATTGGCAATATTGCTGTAACATTCCAGCAATATTTTGTGCTGTGTGGGCATTTTCACAGCCCGTACGAATGTTAAAAGAGAGAAAGTTGTTGGGGAGAAGGATCAAAGCCCACCAAAGGCATCCGGCACAGCTAGTCTTTTTTTAAAAGCCTCTAGTAATTTTTAAATAGATTCCTTTAAGTGAATGAAATTTACTTTCCCCAAGATTTTTATCCGATAGAATGGAACATATGTCGTGGTTGTATAGTGAGATTTGTTCCACATGGAACCCACTTGTCAGCCTCTGCTTTTTTTTTATTTCTTTTATTTAAGATTACATGTTTTTTTTTTCTATTTGTTTTGTGTTATTCATTCAAGAAGTATACTGTCTCTTGCAGAGATTGAATAAATTTTATTGACCCCCCCGCTCTCTTCACTCTCTTCATCAGATGGGATTTAAATAAATTCACTCATCTTGAAGTGTAGTAAAATAGATAGCATTAGGACAACATGTTTTATTTGTAAACATAAGTTTTAGAAATGTAAAAGTGGATATAATTAACATATGAGTAGTCAAAGTGGTCAGATAAGAAAAGTTGGTTTTTTTTTATGGAAGCATTAGAATGTTAAGCAATTTCCAAGAGCCGCTGACCCTCAGATTGGTGGCCGACTGAACGATGGTTCAATAAATATTATAACGTCAAAATAGCAACAAAAAAAAAAATCTATATATAATAATTGCGGAGTGTCCGTCTCGTCTGTCTGTCTGTCACGCTCTATTTAGGCAACTTCCCGTTAGAATTTTGAAATGAAATTTTATATGCATATAGAGGATCTTCTTGGGATTACAGGAAAATTATTTTCATCCCGAAATTCCTATAACTTTTTGAGTTATTAATTCTTAAGTTGATTTTCCCATAATTATAAATATTTATGTATTATTTTCATTTGGATTCCATGACAACAAATATACCACCATTAAAATAATTTTTTTTCATCATTAAAAACGAGGGCCCCCCTGGGGCGGGGTTTTATGAAAAATTTTGAGCTTAAAAACTGGGTCAAAATAATATGTAAAAAATCTGGTATGACTGATCGCACAGAACACAACTTTTATTTACCGATTTGTTACTCATATATTTAGTTTCCCGCAGTACCGTAAATTAAAATTGAAAATAAAATTTAAAAAAAGAAAAATATTAGTTTTGTCAGCTATGATGAACAAAAGTAAAGAGTGCTTTAAACAAGTTTAAATGAGTAATATAGGACTACATTTTAAAGAGCATCTAAAAAATAACTAATTTATTAATCTTAATCAAAATCGTCGGAGCGAATTTTGAGAAAATCGAAAAAAAAAAATAAACTGAAAAGTGCATCAGTAAAGTACTAGTACTCTTTGGCCGATTTTGATTAAAAGATTCGTGTTACGTGCCAGGGGGGTGCCTAACCTAGAATATAAAATCCCCCCCCCCCCCATTGTTCCTCCCCTTTTTTTTTTACACCTCTTTTTTAAAAAATTATTATTATATCGCCTCCCCTTTATTATTTTAAATTATTCCAAAAACAAAAATTTTGTATTGTAAAAAAATATAAATTTATACCAAAATATATATTTTTTTGAATTTATTCTTATTTATTATTTCATTTATAAAGTAGCAATTGTGTGGAAAATTCCCTGCTGTGCCAAATATTCGCGCCTCCCCTTAGACAGTCCGCGTCTCCCTAGGGAGGCACGCCTCACGTTTGGAAAACCTCCCTAGATCATTTCCTACATACTTTGATCACAGACAGACCATTTTGTAAGACCCTTGTTTTTGGACTCAAAACCAGTGTGCGTTACGCACAGCCCCGCAAACCCCGCGGTGCGGGGGCCTCAAACCTTGTGGGGAGCCCGCAGGCCGAGCCTTGCCAAAAATTTCGTTTCCCTCAAAAAAAGATAAAATGATTTTGAAGGGAAGCAATAAACTTCAAATTAGAATTTACCGCAAGGCGGTAAAATTAAATCGATTTCCTAAAAATAAATGGTGAAATCTTTAGCTGAAAAATAATTCTTTCTAACCGTATTCAACAGAAGGAACCTCAATACAGAGGCAGAACGGCAAAAATTTTTTGTGCATGCAACCCTAACAGGGACCACTATTGACAAGATGATTTGAAAGATGTTGTCACGCAAAGACGGTCGACTAAAATAAGTTACGCCACTGCTCAAAACATGTATTTCCATCAAAATCTCAAAATTGAATATTTAACATGAATTCTCTATTTATAAATATATAGGTAAGAGAAAGTAAAAATAATTCTTAAAAAAAATTTTTAATAATAAACTTACTTTAAAGAGAGATTCCATTTATTTTGAAACGCATACTATTCAGGAATGTATAAAAATATTGTATAAAATGTGAAAAAAAAAAATAGATAAATAAAAAGCAGTGAGTGATAAAAAAAAAAGATGAAGCCAACAAAGTAACCTAGGCGAGAACGAGAGGCAATATTACATGATGGGATGGGATTCAGGCCACGCACTGATCCTGATGTCGCGATGATGAGTTCCCATCCTCCACACCCCTTGTAGTACCATCTCAACTGATACGGGCGCTGAGACATGTCCCGGGGAAATTGGGACTAGGCGGCGAATGTAAAACAGCCAGCGATGGAGAGGCACGTGACACTTATGAGATGGGGACGACAACGACGACGACACGTGGGGTCGCACATGTACCACCCACCCTTTGCGTCAAATATGGGAGATGCTTTTTATTCTCAGCCAGGTCAAAGTAGGTGCATTTCATCATTTAGGTTGGTTCTACTTGAATCTATATATATAATTCGCTAATATCCGTCTGTCTGTCGCGGTCTATTTAGGTGACTTCCCGTTGGAATGAAATTTTATGTGCATAAAGAGGACCTTCTCGGGATAACAGGAAAATTATTTTCATCCCGAAATTCCTATAACTTTTTGAGTTATTAGTTACGATTTCTCCCATAGGAAATGTATAGAGAAATATTTATGTATTCTTTTCATTTGTGTATTCCATGAAGGTAAACAAATCTTCAAGTAGTCACTGAATTGGAATGGAATAATACTACTTTTCTTTTCATGGCGGCTAGTTTTTCTATAAATCAATTTCTAAATATTGGATTCATGTTAGAAATTCCGAGATTTTGATAGAAATACACATTTTGAGGGCCCACTGAGTACAAAAAAAAAAAAAAAAAAAAATGGGTTTTTTATGAACAAAATATCTCACGCTACGAAGTTGAAATTTTATTTTTAAGTTAAGTACCTACGTAACACCAAGTTTTTGAACACCGCCTGTCTTCGAGCCTAGCCAGGGGAATTCGTCTCCTGGACTCCCCTCAGTTGGCCCGGGCCCGCCTGCGGAGGACCCACGTCTTTTCTTAATTATGAGAAGAAAATTATTATTCTAAACTAGCCCCTGCTTGAGGATTTGTTTTCATTCATAGTTTACCGGTACATACATAAATGCAAAGAATACATCCTCATATATTTCCTTTGGGAGAAATTGTAACTTAGGCAATTGATAACTCAAAAAGTTATAGGAATTTCGGGATGGAAATAATTTTACTGTAATCCCTAGAAGGTCCACATTAAGCATATAAAATTTGAAAGACAAACAGACCACATTAGGAAATTATATAGCGGTATATATAGATTTTAATTTACATCTGTAAACTAAATATGTATATGTCGACAAAATTTTTTTTTTTTTTTTCAATAAAGCACTGTAGACAGCTTTTAAATACCGAGTGTGCTGTGCGAGTAGTCACACCAGATTTTCTTATTTTAAGACATCAATAATAAATAAATATTTTGATAAATGAAATTAGAGAAAATGTTGGCAATTTGCTCTTAATAGGAATAATGAGGCGGGAGGGGTGAAGGGGTAGGAGTTGGGGGTGGTATTTTAATACACACGTGTAGTTTTCTAATCAATTTTATATTTAACTAAATAAAGAGGAAACAAACAAGAATTCATATTTTCTTGAAAAGATGAATATATCATAATAATGTAAAATAATATCCGGAAATGGATCCCACTACGAATAAAGGCCTCAGGCAATTCTACGAAGAGATCCACTCGATTCCTTCTCAATGATGTATTCTTCGAAGGACATTCCCTCTAGCATATTTGTATATCAAGTTGGATGAAATGATCACATACACGCGCTCACACTAACACTCGGTCTATTACACCAGGTATGGACGGGACAGGATGGAAATAGAAAGAGAAGTGGGTTAGAAAGGTTAAGGTTAGAAATGATGATGTTACTATTGATACTTTGCCTGGTGTCGATAGATGCTAATGGGTTATATGGGAATGCCTGTAGGTGGGCCTATACGGTCCAAATGAAATAAATAATTGGGGAAAAGAAAAAATGAAAGAAGGGAAAATATTATTTATTGAATTTGCAACAGTTTAATTATTCGCGATGTTATTGGTGCGGATCCCGCCTTCTGCGGGCTTCGCATCTTGCCGATCCGACCTGAATCCAACTGGCAAAGTTTCATAAATAACTACAGCAATTTTTCAGTCAAATCGTTTCAGGTAATTAATATTGATAATACTAGATATCAGACTTATTAAGGAATTTACGTCAATTATAATATATTTAAAAAATTTCATATATTTTGTTGACTATTTTGCTATATTCTGTATAATAAATAAATAGCTTTTCAATTCATGATCAAAGAAAAAAAAAGGAAATTTTAATTATATATATATATATTAATTTTAATTATTTTTTATTTGGGAGATTTAATTATTATAATTAATGGTCTTTAATTTTTTTTTTTGTCAAGGCGAGATAGAACCCAATGCTTTACTATGGGAAAATTCTGTATTTTCTAGATTTTTTTAATTAAATAAATGCTTTTATTTAAATTACTCTTTCAAGGTCACCAACTTTGAGTCTTTGTTTAGGTCACTTCCCGATGAGCCAGAGGTGTGAAATTTGATATTTAACGATCATTTTTGATGATGCAAATTATCAGTCCGCTTTTACCAAAATAGATCAAACTAATATGGTACTTTATTTGAAACCTCTCACATATTAATCTAATTTCAAAAGACTTTCCGATAAGCTAGAAGTGTGAAATTTGATAAATAAGGGTTATTTTTGATGACGCAAATTATTAGTCGGTTTTTACCAAAATAGACCAAACTAATGTGGTACTTTATTTGATGCCTCACGCTTCCTGGTTTCCTTTTTTTGATTTAATACTCTATCTATAATAAAAAAGATTAAAAAGTTTAAAATAAAAATATAAAAAACAAAAACTTAAAAAAAATGCTTTTATTTAAATTGAACTAAAAAGAGAGAAATAATTTAATTGTTCTTGTTAAAATTGTTGAATATATATGACTTAAAATAAAAGCGTGGGGCGCTTCAAAGTGATTCCGAGTCTCTAAATATATACAATTCCTTAAGCGCCCCACGCTTTTATTTTAAGTCATAAATATTCAACAATTTTAACAAGAACAATTAAATTATTTCTTCTCTTTTTAGTTCAATTTAAATAAAAGCATTTTTTTTTTAAGTTTTTTATTATATTTTTATTGAGCCTACCATTTAAAAATTGGGAGTATTTTTTTCTGGATTATCCATAATTTCGAAATTCCAGCAAGTTGGTCAAACGGAGCTTGACAAACAGATTGACAGACGGAAAGACTGGCCCTCAGTTATTTATATAGTTTTTTATAAACAGATGACTTTTTATCGAGTTAAGATAATGAACCAAGATCCATCCAAGATGAATATATTATTATATATAATTAATAAGATAATGGTTCATTAACTAATATATATAATTTTTAAGGAGTTTCCATCTCTCTGTCACTCTGTTTGAAATTTCGAAATTAAATTTTTCAGGGAGGACATTATGGAGTTAGGGAAAAATACTTTCCCAAATGGGAAGCTCAAAAAATGAATTTTCCCATTGGAAAACATTGGGTTTTATAGAGGAAGTTATGGAGAGTCTTGAAATGATAAGACTTTTCTCAAACACCAAAAGAACTATTCATTATCATATTATTATTATTTTTTTATTTTACAAAAAGAATAAACGCTTCATGTTTGTTCCTCTTTGAACTTAAAAAAAAATAAATAAATAAAAGGCTGTATTTTAATTTCATTTAATCTTAAAAGGTTGATTATTCTATAATGAATATCTTGACAAATAGCTTTCTTTCTTCTTTTTACTAAGCGAAATATTTTTAATAAACATTTCTTTTTTAAATTAAAATTCTCACCATTTTTTTTTTTAGTTAATACTATTTGAGTTTTTTAATCCTATTTTTCTTCTCTTTATAGGAATTTCTTCTTTAACATTTATGAGAAAGAGAGAGAGGGAACTCTATTTTCAAAACAACTTATACGTTATGATACGACTCTCATTAAATTTTATACGAAAGACTTGCTTCTCGGGAAGCATCTCAAATCATAATTACTTGAAAACGGGTTGGGTAAAGACTCTATATCTTTTGTTAGTGAGATACAAAAAAAAAAAAAAACAAACAAACAAAAATTCAACTTTTTCAACTTTGGCACCAAAAAAACTCAAATCGAATTATAATCAATGAACTAAGGCGGAAACCACTTCAAATCTTTTTTTATTTTCTTTAAGCCAGTGGGGAATGCATTCGAAAAAGAGAGTGGGTTAACATGATGTAATATAGATATAAGCAGAAACTTTTTTAGTAAGTCTACTTATTGTTAATGGATTCTAATCACAACCGAAACTTTTTTTTTTTGACATTTAAACAACTTATAAAGTTTTTTTTTTACTTTTTGGGCTGCTTTATTTTATCAATTCCGATGGCTACTTCTTGTTTCTCAGGGCTATCCAACCGAATTTTGTCATTAACGGTCTTGGTGGCTATTGCTCTTCTCTGTTGCCAAAGTGGCGTATTAATTTCGTCACATCATCATCCCACCGCTGCCACCAAATGATGTGTTGTTGCATATTACGTCACACATCATCCCACTGTTGACACTAAATGATGTGCTATGGGGCACTTGGTGGTAGCGGTGGGATGATGATGTGTTGTAGCGCAGTTAATACTTCACTGGGATATTTCCGAGGGAATAAAACATCATTAAAAATATTAAAATGTGAATTTTATATTACTTTATTACAAAAGAAACAATTTTAATTATATAACAATTTTTAATAACTAGTCGCGTCGCCCACCCTCGGCGGGCTTCGTGCCTAGCCGGGGCTTCGCCCCCCTGGACCCCCCTTCAGCTGGCTCGGGTCCGCCTGCGGCAGACCCTCGCCTTTTATTCTTATTTATGAAAAGAAAATTAATATTATTCCATTCCAATTCAGTGCCTGCTTGAAAATTTGTTTACATTCATGGAATACACAAATGAAAAGAATACATATATTTATCTCTATACATTTCCTATGGGAGAAATCGTAACTTTAAGAATTAATAACTCAAAAAGTTATCCGAATTTCGGGATGAAAATAATTTTCCTGTAATCCTGAGGTCCTCTTTCATTTCAAAATTTCAACGGAAAGTTGCCTAAATAGAGCGTGACACAGACAGACAGACGGACGGACATTAGCGAATTATATATATATAGATTTTCATTTCTATTTTTTATGTGACACCTGTTGTAATAATATTATCTGTAGGTTAAAAGTAGTTTTCTTCAGGTGTTTTTAGCAGGATGGAGCGCTGGAGAGGAGAATTGTTTGATTAAAAAGCAATTCTTTTTTCAGAGACTTTTCTAGACGAAAAAGGTTCTGATGAAGGCTACCGAAATGGTCGAAACGAAAAGGGATGCATCCTGTCGTTAACCAAAAAAATTGCTTTTTCAGACAATTCTCCTCTCCAGCGCTCCATCCTGCTAAAAACACCTGAAGAAAACTAATTTTAACCTACAGATAATAATATAGATTTTCATTTGAGAGATTGAATTATTAAAATTAATTAGCTTTAAGGCAAATTAGAACCCAATGCTTTCTTATGGAAAAATTCTAATTATTTTGATCCTTCCCATTTGTGAATTTGGGAGGACCGGATTATCTCTCCGGTACTTTTTTTTTTTTTTTTTTTGGAATGGGTGCATAAGGTCCGAAGACCTATAATGACCAGTAGTCACATGAAGCCAGGAAGAAAATAAAAACAAAAGGAGAAGCATAAAGGGGAAACTCAAATGCGGGAACTGAGGAGATGCCTGTTGAGGTTAGACTTGAAAGTCTGAAGATTGTAGGTTTTGGGGAAGATAGACGCAGGGAGCTTGTTCCAATCACGGGAGGTCATGGGTTCCCCCTACTTTTTTGTATTCAAAACCAAACCGAGTTTTTTCCCAACCAATTCGTTTTTTATTTTTTTATTTTTTCCCAGTAATAAATAGTTGTATTCAAATTATAAATTACCCGTGACCCATCTCAGAGAGAAACATTATCTTCTAGGGCTTAGGGTTTGGGTGGCTGATTATCTGGTCGAGACCATCTTCAGACTCCAAAATAGCAAGGATGAGGATAAATTAACATATTATATATACATATATGTTGAAAGAAAATTGTAATTTTAAAATTTATCCTCATCCTTCTATTTTGAGCTTGAGATTTGACCCAGCCTATGTTATAACGAAATATACTACTCTTTTCTTTCTTCATCCTGATACACATCAACAAAAAATTGTGTTTTAAAAATAAAATAATAATATTTTCTTTACATAATTAGAACGTCCGTCCGACAGCCGTAAAATATTCTATTTATTTTTTATTTTTTTCCTTGATTTATTTTTTTTTTTTTTTTTAAAGAGGATCTTTTGCCAATCCATAAATATTTCTAAATTTCTTTTTTTCCACCATGGACAAAGGAAGAATGAAATTGACTTGTACTGTTAGTCGTGGTCTGAACAGCATAGGGAGCTCCATAAGTGCGCAAAATTTCATTTCAAAATTAAGGGAAGTTGGTCAAACAAAGCGTGACAGACAGGATATATCAATAAATTCTGGAAAAGGAATGAATTTGATTTCTTAAGTAGTATATTGTAATTTCCCAGGGTGTTATATATAAGAGGACGCCATGAATTATATATAGAGGGATGTTCAAATTATTTTGAAGATATAAATTTTATAATCAGACACTAGATTTTTTTAAATTATTAATTTTTTTTTTTTTTTCGTTTTCTTATCTTTAATTATACTTGAGTTATCGTGTTCGTCGATCAATCCGCCAAAACACGTAGCGTAGAAAACAAAATCAGTTGATATCTCACTCTAGAATTTTCACGCGATTAAAACAAGATTTCCTAATCTATTTAATGAGATATTTCAATTTATTTTGCAACTTTTTAAGTTATAAACTTTTCAATTTCACTTGATTAGATTTTTTTTTATAGAAGGGTACTTAAAAAATAAATTGTTTTACTCTATTAAGACTTTTTTGAGCTGAAAGGATCATAGCATAAAGAATAGGAAGTAGAAAAGCAGATGACATTCTGATTTTTTATAATATTATGCAACTTATAAATTTTCTAAATATATTTTAAGTTGTTATTGAATTTAAATTTGTTTGGACCTAGCCACAGAGGACTTGTTCTTCTAAGCGGGCCCTTAATAATTTTATTTATTTAAAAAATTTGAGAATATTAGAAGTAGCATACAACAAACACTTAACCGCGAGGCCCGCCGAAAGCGGGTAGTGAGGATAGTTTATTTCTAAAGGTAGTTACAAAACAAAAAAATTCGCTATATTTTCTGATAATGTTAATAAAAAAAAAAAAATTTGATTCTTAAATATCAACAAGTTGAAAAAATTCCATATAAATCTCAAGTCAATTAGCTCAAAAATTATCCCACATAGTTACTTTTACATAACTACTTTTTTTCTGCTCTTAAGATATGCGATAACGAAATTTTCAAACAGATAGAATTATATAGAGACGGAGGAATCTATATACAATAATATTTTATAAAAAAAAAAAAAAACTTAGCTACTTCTTAATAATTTATTAAAATGAAAAAAAAAAAATCTCGATTGAGGTCGCTACTTTGACTTGCAGTATATCTAAATTCAATTTTTGCTAGATAAACCTTATTATTTATTACATAGGACAAAAAAGAAAGCAAATCTAGTGGAATATTATTATAAAAATAATTCAAAAAAAAAAAAAAAAAATGATTTCCCATAAATATGGAAGCCCCAATTTTTGATTGGTTAATCGGATCCCGTTGCCAAGAAGGGTTGTAAGAAAAGAAAAAGAACGCGAGCCACCCGAGACTTCTTGTTTGGCTTCAGCCCTCTCCCACCCCTCTCAAACCCATGTCGTTGAATTTCTGCAAGGGAAAGCCCCCCCCCCCCTCTCTCAAGGGTTGGTTGGCAATTTGTTTTAAAATCCAATTCACCATACTGGAAAAAATCGGGTTCTGAATGCATTCTATTTATTTTATTCAATTTTATTTTCAATTAAACTTAATATCTACCAGGTATAGATAGAATCCACAGTCAATCCTCATTTTAAAATCCCCTAGACTTGGCGTTGTCTAAAAACTTTGTTATTAACAACAAAACAATGATATTCAAATTCAATAACGTGTTTGAAGCCATTGTTAACAATGACAAATTTATG
This sequence comes from Euborellia annulipes, assembly GCA_023213315.1. Taxonomy (NCBI): domain Eukaryota; kingdom Metazoa; phylum Arthropoda; class Insecta; order Dermaptera; family Anisolabididae; genus Euborellia; species Euborellia annulipes. The sequence goes on along the minus strand of JAKCPI010014554.1, from coordinate 14,270 downwards.
TTTTTGTCACCTTCCATCTAATATTTATGAAATTCTCATGTTGCAACATTACCACATCACTTTTCTAACTGTCTAATCTTTGATTGCAAGCTGATAACCCTAAATAAATATTTTAAAACCTTTTTTTCTCTACAGTTAACAATAAAAATTTTTTGTAACACTTCGTGAAAATAGTAAATGGGGCAAAAGTCGCGCCTCGACGGGGCAAACCCAATGGATCTCCAATGAACAAATGTCACCCAATTATTCAGTTTTAAACCTACTATATTTTTCTCCTATCAATATTTTTGGATTAATGAGTGGGAACGACCCGACCCGAAATGTTTGAATGAACTTCAATCTTACTGGGGCTAATTGTATAAGGTTTTGTATATTTCTAATAAATAAAATAAATACATAAAACATACCTATACCTAATGTATTTCTTATTAAGTCTTTTTTATACCCTGGTTCGAGAGTTTGTTCGCTGCAGGGGCAATTGTTTCACCTAAGACTTTTGCTCCGCTAGTGCGCTTTACCCCCTCGATGGGGCAAAAGTCCAAATGAAAATTTTTGTTTAAATACCTCTCCTACTCTTAGCTACCGAATTGAAACCAAAAATTATGTAAGAAGCCAATAACCATTCAGGGGATGTTCCTATTTTTATTGTATCTTTCAAAAGAAAAAATTCCCAAAAATTGCCCCACCTACTATATATATATAATAGCATTATGTTTGTCCGTCTGACACGCTCTGTTTGACCAACTTCCCGTTGAAATTTTGAAACGAAAATTCGCAGTCTCATAGAGGAAGTTATGGAGAGTCCAGTAATAATACTCGGGTTCTGAAATTCCTATAAATTTTTGAGTTATTATTCCTAAAGTTACGATTTATCCCATAGGAAATGTATAGAGAAATATTTATGTATTCTATGAATGTAAACAAATCTTCAAACAGGGACTGGATTGGAATAGGTAGTAATAATAATTTATATTGGGATCAGAAATTTCAAGCGATGAAATGTATTATTGATTAATTATTTTTTATTTTTTACTAATAACTCAAAAAGATATAGGAATTTCGGGATGAAAATAATTTTCCTGTAATTCCGAGAAAGTCCTCTTTATGCATATAAAATTTCGTTTTGAAATTCCAGCGGGAAGTTGCCCAAATAGAGCGTGACAGACAGATGGACAGACAGACAAACAGACGGACATTAGCGAATTATATATATATATAGATTTTTTTTACGTAATTTCTGCTGCAGAGGCCATTTGACTTTAATAAATTTATTTATTATTTATATTAAATACAGGAAACTCTGCGAGGAGAGGAAATTACTATGAGACCCCGTCCTCTGGAAGGGAAATTCCTTTTTACATTTTTTGAAAGGATTAGGCTACATGAGAGTTCCTCTTAATAAGGAACCATCTGGAACTAGAAATAAGATTAGCTATAAATGAACGCAGTTAGAAAGGGGTGTGACTTCAAGGGGAGGGGCTACAGCTAAGGACCCGTTGTGTTTGAGGTGTGTGTCTGCATGAACGATAAATAGGAATTTCAAATAATAGCTAAATATTGACTTAATTAAACGCCCATTTTGTTTTTCATTTACTACCCCGGCCAAAAACAAAAGCCAATGAGAAAGAGAAGATAGAAAATTTATTTGATTTATTTATTGACTTTGCATTGGAATATTAATAGAGTCACAAATACGTTCTTAATGGATTTTAATTACTATTACAATTTGTAATTATCCAATGATTGTGTTTCCGTAAACTAAAATTAGACAGATATTTTAGTCTTTATTAGGAAACAAATGAAATACGAGAACCTTTATAGTGTATATAAATACTGTATAATGTGTATATAAATACTGTATAATTCGCTAATGTCCGTCTGTCTGTCAAGCTCTAATTGAGCAATTTGAAAATTCTAAACCCCATTATAAGAAAATTTTTGTATTTTGGTCCCGAATTTTCTATAACAATTTGAGTTATTATTTGTTGAAGTTATGTTTTCTCACATAGGAAATGTATCAAAAGAAATTTATTAAATAAATATAAATAAATCAACAACACTAGGTTAAGTTAGTTATTTTTAGATCATGCGCTTTTCTAAGCCATTATCAGAGCTATGACACAAACTGAATACATGAAGCGCACATAGCTCTCAAGATGATGTATTAACGTCGAAGAGCGAATAAGCTAAAAATAAAAACCTTTTGAAACTTAACCTAGTGTTAATTATTTATCTATAATTATATCAGAATCTATTTATATAATTCGGTCTATTTGAACTTCCTGTTGGAATTTTGAAATTTTGCAGTCTTTTAGAGGACCTTCTAGGTATTACAGGAAAATTATTTTCATCCCGAAATTCCTAAAGTTACGATTTCTCTCATAAGAAATGTATAGAGGAATATTTATGTATTATTTGCATTTATGTATACAAATCCTAAAGCAGGCACTGGATTTGAATAGTAATAATAACTTTTTTCATAACCACTGCAGGCGGGCCCGAGCCAGTTAATGGGAGTCCAGGGGGGGGGGGGTTAAGCTAGTGCAAATGCTAAATTTTTTGGATTATAATAAATTCATGTATTCATTGCATTCTTAGTGAATGCCAAAGAAAAGAAAGTTTATTTTGGTGATTATCGCTCTCTTGATAAAGTCATCAACTGGTTACAAAACGTTCTTTTTTTTAAATTTATTTTTATTACTATTTTCAATAAAAAAAAAAAAAAACACCCTATTGACCAGATTAAAAAAAGGGTTTCTCAATCGGTTGAAATTTGTTTTAGGCACGTTCACACTGTCAAAATGATCTAACACAAACGCACGTGCCTCAACACACATGCACACTGAACCCATCTGACAAAACTTGTACAAAATATGTCGCATGCTCCATTTATCTGCCGACAAGTGTTAAGCCCCCTCGATTTACGAATCCATGTTCCCTTTAAATCATTTTTTTGCCTCAAGTATAAATAATCATTTTTTCTTTTTTTTTTTTCAATTGTAAATTATGACGTCATAAAAAGAAAATTAAGATAAAGAATCTTAACTATATATGGTAAAAGTATCGATTTTGGTGGAATTTTTTGAGGCTAAAAATGTGGGTGTGTCTATGTATGGTAAAGATAAAGCAAGAAGGAATTGAGCTACGTGGTTGCAATTTTGTATTTAAGTTAAGTACTCCCCTCTGATGTAACACTAAGATTTTGAACAAAATGATCCAAAAAGTACTAGTACTTTACTTAGGCGCTTTTTCAGTTTTTTTTTTTGATTTGCTCAAAATTCGCTCAAATGATTTTCATTAAAATTCATAAATTAATTAGTTTTTAGATGCTCTTTAAAATGTATATTCTTATTTTGTTGTCAAAATTGTTTGAAGCATACTTTACTCTTGTACTTTATAAGAAAGAAAATTTTTATTTTGTTAAATTTTTTAATTTTACTTTACTGTGTGAAAATAAATATGTTGAGAGAAAAAAATTTGGTGTGACAAGCGAAGGACTGTTTTCAATTTCAAGAGAATGTTGTATGCTGTGCGATCACTTCCGCCAGATTTTTATTTAAAATATTCAAATGGCATAATATTAAAAAGTTTTACCAATAAAAACAATTGAAAATATTCGTGTGTTATTTCGGTTTTCCAAACGGCAATTTTATTGTTATTATTTTTCCATAAAAGGATTTTTTTTATTTTATTTCAATTCAATGGGCAAATAATTACGAATTCGATTTCCTATTTCCTCCCTTAGCAAGTAGTTTATTTAACTTCTTAAGGCAATTTTAGAGTAATTTGACTGAAAAATATTTTAATTCAGAAATCCCAGATAATGAAATGATACTCATTCTCATTCCATTGAATTTAACCAACATTTCCACCCCCCCCCCCCACCACCATTGCTTTCTAATTAGCATTTAAAACGCCTTATCAGTTTTTGAACGACCTTCTTTTTACTCCATTTTCATTCAATTCGCCCGGCGCGCCGTCTCGTCGAATTAGAAAATTTTCACCACGGATTGACTTGAATATATTTAATTATTCAAGTTAGAAATTCAAATTACAAAATATTTATCTATTAAGAATAAATTTATTTCCATTTTCTAATTTATCAATTTAAAAAATCTGGTGTAGTTTTACCTTCTGTTCTGTGCTTGTTACACCAGATTTTTTGTATCGACATATATCTTGTTTCTGCCAATATATTAGAACTAGCCCTTCGGCGGGATTCGTGCCTAACCAGGGAGGGTTCGCCCCCCCTGGACCCTCGCCAAATAACTCGGGCCCGCCTGCTGCGGACCATCGCCATTTTATTAATTATAAAAAAAAAATTATTACTATTCCAATTCAGTGCCTGCTTGAGTTTTTGTTTACATTCATAGAATACATAAATACAAAGAATACATAAATATTCCTCTATACATTCCTTATGGGAGAAATTGTAACTTTAGGAATTATTTATAGGAATTTCGGGATGAAAATAATTTTCCTGTAATCCCCAGAAGGCCCTCTTTAAGCATAAAAAATTTAGTTTTTTTGTTTTTCAGCGGAAGCGTGCTGGGCCCATAACCTGATAAGTAAAATAACTGGATTTGGATAACAACGTGTTTATTTAGATAGTGTAAAAACGATACAACAATATAATATATTCCAATTGGAAGGGACAGTGATTGAGATATATTCTTTGATTCCAACAAATTTCAACGGGAAACTGGTCAAACAGAGCATGACAGGCGGATAGAAGGACAAACGGAAGGATGAGCAGACGGACACTTCTCTATTATTTATATATAGAAGATTCAAGATGTAAATTTATAAACATAAAAAAATATATTTTGTTACCATTGCCTCCTCTTTTCTTTAAAGTACAAGAGTAAAGTGTACTAAAAAACAATTTTAGGAGCAAAATGAGAATAGATACTTTAAAAAAAAACGCTTTATTTATGAATTGTAATCAAAATAGTTTATGCAAATTTCGAAAAAAAAAAAAATCAGTAAAGAACGAGAACTTTTTGGAAGATATTGTTCAAAAAGTTATTTTCACGCCTCATGGTGGTGTCTAACTTAAATATAAAATTTCAACTTCGTAGATCATTTCCATCTGATTTAATTTTTTACGGGACCTACTTTTTTTTGGACTCAGGGGGTTTCAAAACCTGTCCATCAAAATTTCGACATTGAATTTTCGACATGAATCCAATACTTTCTTTCTTTATACGCAAATTAACATTTATAGTGTAAAATAAAGTAAAAAGTCAAAAATCATGATGATTTACAGAAATTAATTTCTATCACCTTGCTGGAATATTCATAAAGAAAAATTGGTCATTTGGGCTGTCTATCTTCCAGTAAGCAAACAGTAACAGGGCGCATTGAATATGAAAGTGAAATCAAAAGACAATCACTAAACTTTTCCATCCTATTAATAATAATCACTGCTTGAAAATAAATAATTTAAAACATGAATAAAGCCGAAGTATCGTAAATACAAAGTACCCCCTAGAGTTGGCCATTGAAAGAGAACTTTATCCATTGCAGCTGGAAGATTAAGATTAATATTTTATATCGATTGGTTACGCCACACACTCGCAAGACTATTCAAACATACTGTATAATAAGAGAGAGAGAAAAAAATCTACCTTATTCGATTTAGATGCAATTTGGACACACCTGAAACAAAAAGAAATGCAGAATTAATTAAAAAAATTACGTAGTAGAGAACATTCACCGAAATCGTTGAGGTTAAGTGATGCCAAACACGGCGTAACCTCGGTTAGGAGGTCAGCGTGTAGAACGTCCATCGGTATAATACAATTTAATATCTATTTATATTATTCGCTATACTTGGACAACTGGCGGTAATTTCTAAACAAAATTATGTTGATATGCTTAAAGAGGACATTTTAGGGAATACAGGAAAATTATTTTCATCCCGAAATTCCTATAAATTTGTGAGTTATTAATTCCTAAAGTTACGATTTCTCCCATTTATCAAGAAACATTTGTGTATTCTTTGCATTTATGTATTTTATGAATGTAAACCTCAAGCTAGCACTAGATTGGATTTTTGAATTTTCTTCTTTTAGTTAAGAAAAGGCGAGGGTCCGCCGCAGACGGGCCCGAGCCAACTGAGGAAGATCTAGGGGGCCGAAGGCGGGCGTCGCGACCTGTATGTTATAAACTCGTAAAAATTCAAAGCAGGCGAAAAGGGAAAAAAAATATCCAAATATAATATAACCACCACATGAGGTTGGAGAGCGATTTAAGATTTACTTATTATTAAATATTTGTTTTAGTTTTGGTTTTTTTGTTGGTAAGGAGGAGTTTTATCAATTGTTTATGTAGTCAGCAGGCAGAAGCCATTGGAATTTTGAAATGTGATTTGGAAACACTTATAGATAGATAGATAATATTTTATTATGGGCTAGAGCTGATTAGCTCCATTAGCCCTTGTAAGATAATTTTTTTCAGAACGAAAAAAAAAGCTGAGTTGTTGCTGAGTTTTAATATAAATAATACAATTCTTTATAGTTATTATATCAGGTACATACTTATGGAAAGATCCTCCGTAGAGGATGTTTGGGAACCGACAGGAGGTTTTGTGTAAACTTATAGCCCAGGAATTCAAAGATTCAGAAGATGTTATGGAGAGTACAGGAAAAATAATCACATCCTTTTTTGAGGAGGCTCACAAAATTTTTGAAAATTTCCCCATTGAAAAGCATTGGGCTTTTTCTTTTGAAAAATCAAAGCCTATTGTAATAAAATAAAATAATTAAATCTCTCAAATTAAAAATTATAAAAATTAGTATTTAATTAAATTTTTGTTTGTTTTATTCTATTAATACGTAAATGTTAAGCGGAGAGGCTAGTATTATAATTTAATCCAATTTATTTTAAAGATGAGATCTTAGTTTGAACATTTAGAATTTCTATTAATATCAGATTGTTAACAAAGTAAAATTTATATTTATAATCTATGACCGAAGATATTTTATGTGATTATTAATGAATAGATAGATATTACTTGAAATGGAATTCGCCTTTAATTAAAAGCAATATCGTCAATATGCAATTTATTTGATTTAAATAAACTCTACTCTCCTATCAATTAAATTAGATTTTGAGAGCGTTTCGTTTATGTGTTTGTGTGTGTGTGTATTCAGCTAGTCAGCAAATATTTGAACTTACAAAATGGATTACAACAAATAAATAAATAAACAAGAGTTTAGAAAAGCCAAACAACTCCCTCTAGCAATCTTCAATCCTAAGTTTTACTTAATTAACGTAGTGGCTATTAAAAATTTGTTTTTTTTTTTAGTTCATTAGAACTTTAAAAAGATATACAAACAGATGGGTTTATATTTACGTTGTAACCAAGAGGATAACACTATAACAAATTTGTTATAAGTGAAGGTTTAGCTTTCATACATTTATATAATTAAGTCACATACTAATAAAGTAAAATGAAAATTAAGACGAATTTTTATCTCTTTATATAATTCACTAATGTCTGTTTGTCTGTCTTGTTAAGCTCTATTTTAACCACTTGGGAATTTGGAAATGAAATTTTACATGCCCAAAAAGGACCTTCTAAGGATTACAGGAAAATTATACCTATAACATTTTGAAGTTACGATTTTTCCCATAGAATATGTATGGGGTGAGAATGTACAAGTCTATCAAATAGGCTTTTCTGCTTAAATCAAATTAAATATTACAGGAAATAAAATCTGAAGGATCAGATTAAGATATTTTACGAATTTTCTTAAGTAGATTATCCTTTTCCTTAGATTCCTTAGCTTTTTTTTGGTGAAATTCAGCAACGTTGAGTTTTTACGATAAGAACTCATCCTTAAAAAATAATAAGTATTAAAATATCACTCATTTATTTAAAAAAATAAACCAAATAGCGCCGTCACTCTAAGTTAAATCAATTTTAAACATTCTTTAAAATTTACAGTCTCGTTTCTAAAATTTTGGTGCTTCTAAAATTTTTCCGCTCAAGGGCCACTGGTAGCTGGTTATAAAAAAAATTAAGATGTAAAATTTAAGATATATTTTCTTTGGCTGAAGACTGTGTGTATTATTGGTGCTGGGTGGGCAGCCAGGATGAATTGACAACTGCTCAGTCCTGAGGAAGGGGGCGATTAGCACCCGAAACGTGAACGAGTAGATTGAAATAAAATTGCGTTTTATTTCTCATCCTGGCTGCCTGCCAGCTAGAGCAGTTGTCAATTATTATTGTTATAAATGACACCTGCTCAGTCCTGAGGAAGGGGGCGATTAGCACCCGAAACGTCGCGATTGAAAAAAAATTGTGTTTTATTTCTCATCCTGGCTGCCTACCCAGCACCAATAATGTAAAATTTAATTTATTTTTCAAATTTAACCGCATAAGTGACAGTTCCACGAAAGTTTCTCTGTACAAAGGTAACTCAAGGTCACATAGATAGAAACCCAACTCTTTGTTAACATGGACTTTTCTATGAAATTCAATAGTAAAGTGTGCTTAAAACAATTTTGAAGGCAAAATGAGAATATGCAATTTAAAGAGCATCTAAAAAAATAATTGATTTTTGAATTCTATTCAAAATTGTTTAAATATAAAATTTCAACCTCTTAGCTCATTTTCTTCATACATTATTTTGTTTTCAGACATTTTGGACTTTGTCTAAAAACCCATCATCCACTTTTTGCCTTTTCTCTATACGAATATACAGTACATTACATATATAGGTAAGAGAAAAGAAAAATTTCGATTTTATTAAAATAGCTCATGAATTATAATAAAGTCATATGTAATGGTCATATCATTTATTTTGAATTGTAAAGCAATAATTTTCGGAATAATATTGATTCTATGTTATGTTTAATAACTTCTAAACTGTAAGCTTTTATTTCATTTCGAAATTAATAATATTAAATTCAGATGTATAGTAGAATGTAATTAAATTCTGTCTATTAACAGTTTATGTAGAGAGCACTATAATTCCTCTTTAAATCAAATTTCCTAGAGGGTACATAATTGCCGTGAAATGAAATGGCGGAATATTAATTATTATTATGATTATTAATACTCTTTATTCATTTCACAGGTGTTTCGAAAAAAATACAATTTTTCTTTCTCTTACCTATGTATATATAGAGTAAAAAAATTTCAATGTTGAGATTTTAATGGAAATACACGTTTTGAATCATTCTGAGTTCAAAAAATTCAAAATAAAGCAAAAGAGTGAAATTTTATATTTAAGTTAGGTACACTACTGAGAGGCGAAAATAAGCTTTTAAATAAAATCGGTCAAAGAGTACTATTAATTTACTGATGTACTTTTTCAGTATTTTTTTTTTTCTCAAAATTCGCTTTAACGATTTTGATTACAATTCAAAAATTTATTTTTTTTTTAATGTATAGTTTCATTTAGCTCTAGAAATTGTTTGAAGGACACTTTACTCTTGCACTTCATATTGTTGTCAAAATATATGAATGTGGTGACGGAATCTGAATATGTCCAAAAACTGGGGTGACAAGCACAGAACAGAACTTTCAATTACCAAAGGTGTGAGAAAGTTGTGCAGTGCGACCAGTCACACCAGATTTAATTTTATACAATTTCTATTCTGACTGTGTGTATTAATTATTTGGGATGGTTTCAATAAAGTTAAGAATAATAAAAAAGCAATTAAGATGTCGACGTTTCGATCGTCTATCATTCTCTTTCTCAGGATAGTCTAATGCCAATTAAATATTCCAGAAGTGTATCTTTTTTTGACATTAATAAATTGAATTTAACATTTGTTTATTTATGATTTTTACTACTATCTGTGATATTCCCGCCGGAATAATAAGGGCGAGGACAGAAGAAGAAGAAGACTACTATCTATGATATTTAATTGAGACTAGACTGTCCTGAGGAAGAGCGTGATTGCTTTGGGAGAAATCGTAACTTTAAGAATTAATAACTCAAAAAGTTATAGGAAAATTCGGGGTGAAAATAATTTTCCTGTAATCCCGAGAAGGTCCTCTTTATGCATATAAAATTTCATTTCAAATTTCCAACGGGAAGTTGCCTAAATAGAGCGTGACAGACAGACAGACGGACATTAGCGAATGATATATATAGATTTTCTCTTTAAAAATTTCCTCCATTGTTTCTCTCAAATATAAACATATTAAGAAATCAAACGACCAATTTATTTTATGATAAATGTTGGAAGGTTTTTTTTTTATGTATAGAAAAAAAATATTATTCACAATATTTCTCAAGTCAGAAAGAAAAAAAAAATTTAGTATCTTAGCAACTCCTATTAGATAAACAATATATCCAAGGACAATATATAACACAAGGACAATTTATTTCCATATCAGACTAGGGCTATATATCAATATTACCATACCTTTCCCGAAAAGAAAAAAGCCCGGCTATAGATCAATATTCATAGAGAGGGAAAGAAAAAGTTGTAGTCTCTAAGGGGTGAGAAGTTAGGAGGAGTTAGAGAGGGAGAGAGAGTAAAAAAAGGGCTAATTTAAAATGGTGTCATTGAAGATTAATATAGAAAAGTAAAGGTGTAACTGGTCGCACTCTTAATTAAAAGTTGTGTTCTATGCTTGTCACGCCAGATTTTTTGTTTCGATATTTACGATATATATTTATTTTCTTGATGTATAATTTAAAAACAGAAGAATATACTAGCCGCGAGCCCGCCAAAGGCTTCGAAACCCTCCGCCAGCTAGCTTGGGCCCACCTGCGGCGGACCCTCGCCTTTTTTTAATTATTGGAACAATTATTATTTCAATCAAGTGTTTGGTTGAGGATTTGTTCACATTCATAGAATACATAAATGAAAAGATGTTTTCCATGGGTGAAATCGTAACTTTAGGAATTAATAACTCAAAGATGTATAGAAATTTCGGGATGAAAATAATTTTCCTGTAATCCCTAGAAAGTCCTATTTAAGCATAAAATATTTGGTTTGGAAATTCCAACGGGAAGTTGCTCAAATAGAGCGTGACAGACGGACAGACAGACAGTCGGATATTAGCGAATTAAATAAATAGGCTCGTATAAATATTCTTTTTTTTTTTAATTTAAAACCTTTTTCGGCATCTGAGGCCATTTAGACCCATTTTCTATTTCCTATCTACTTTGGTGCGGCTTAAAAGATTTTAATTAAAATAGAAAATTTTGTTTTAACTTTGTATGTTTTGATCCTGAACTCTCTCAGATATAATCAATATTTATAATAGCGAAGTGTCCCTCTTGGTACATCTGTCTGTCACGCACTGTTTGACCAATTTCTCGTAATTTTGAAATGAAATTTTAAACTTTTATAGAGAGTTGAAGAAAAATACTCAATTCGCCATAATTCTCAAATGGGTGGCTCAAAAAATTCCAGAAAATACAGAATTTTTACCCATAAGAAAGTATTGGGTTCGGCTTATGGAAAATTAAAGTCAATTAAGATAAATAAAAATCAATCACTTATATAATAATTATTATATTAAATCTCTTAAAATAAAAATAATAAAAATTGTCATATAATTAAATTTTCTTTTTTTCCTTTTTGACCTAATACGAATAAAATAGAAAATTTGGTTTCGAAATTCGAACGGTAAATTGACCAATTAGAGCGTGACGGACAGACAGGACAGACAGATAGACGGACAAGAGCGAATTATATATATAAATATAGATTATTATTATGGCGTTCTAACGTTCCTATGAAATAGAAGAGTGAAGTATGCTTCAAACCAATTTGAGAGCAAAATGAGATTATACATTTTAAAGAGAATCTAAAAAATAATTAATTTATGAATTTAAATGAAAAACCTTTTTGAGCAAATTTTGAAAAAAAAGAGAAAAAAAGTACATCAATCAAATCAAATTTTGTGCACATTAAAAGCTCTCAAATTTTAACCTTTAGGGTTCATAAAAAAAAAAATAAAAATAGCGATGTTTGTTTGCTAAGATTAAATAAGAAATTGGAATAAATCATCCATTTCTAAATGAAAAAAATAAAAGTAAAAACAAATAAAAAAAAAAGATTTTTGATTCAAATTTATTCATTTATGCATCTTTTGAGATTTCAATTTTGTTGCAACAACCCGTCTTTTATTGAATTCCTGTAATATAAAATTTATAATAAAATTATTATATGCAATGTCAGAAATCTATATAACATGTTATATTTAATTCGTTAATATCCCTCTGTCTGTCAGACACGCTCTATTTGCACAACTTCTCGTTAAAATTTAGAAATTTTCATGTCCCCAAAGAAGACCTTCTAGGGATTACAGGAAAATTCGTATAACTTTTTGAGTCATTAATTGTTGAAGTTACAATGTTCTTCATAGGATATTTTTAAGCAAATGAATATGGAAGACTTACAGGAAAATTCGTATAACTTTTTGAGTCATTAATTGTTGAAGTTACAATTTTCCTCATAGGATATTTTTAAGCAAATAAATATGTATTCTTTGTATTTATGTATTCTATAAAAATTCAAAGTTAATCAATTGTAGTAATTAAATTATTTTGTGTGGTGTATGAATTAATACTGGTTTCATAGGATGTTGTCCTGGGAGAAATAATTTTTTCAAGAAACGCCTTATCTACATATATATTATCTATATATAGGGGAGAGGGGGGGGGGCATTGGGACACGAGGCACATTGGGACATTCGAATTTTAGCTCTACTAAATGTGCCCATTTTATTATAGAAAATTTTTCTTAATAAAATGAGTACATAATGCACCCTAACGGTCAAAGAGTACAACTCAAACTTTATATTTAGTAGAGCTAAAATTCGAATGTCCCAATGTGCCTCGTGTCTCAATGTCCTCCCCCTCTCTCCTATATTCAAAATCAATGTATGTATGTATATATGAATGCATCTGCGGATATGTACATGTGTATTTTATGCATTCTTAAGCTACTGGACGGATTTTCATGCGGTTTTTTCAATCGCTGGAGAATTTTCAGGTGGTTTCTGGGTATGATGAACTTAGATTAGGAGGAGAGAACCGCCCCTCCCCCCTTTTAGGTGGTCTCAGCTTAGTAATATCTATAAAATATTAAATTGATTTAAAATGTAATTAATTAAATTCTAATAATATCTAGAGCAAGCAAAACAAGAAGAGAGAAATATGCTAATGTTCGTTCAGTATGCAATCGATAATGTTCGAACACGATTTGTGGATTTACACTAATTGTTTGATGTACAGATTCCGCCCCCCCCCTTTGGCCTGCTTATGCTAATGCTACTATAATTGTTTCGATGTCTGTCCCTTGTTAGGATTAACTTGCTTCGGAAATACAGCCTGTGCAAGGGCTGATAGAGCTCAAATTAGGATTGGAAATTTTTTTTTTTTTTTTTTTTGGGTAAAAATAGTTTGAAATTAAGTTCTTCTTTTTCTTAAAATAATCGTTGAGAATTCTTAACCACACCCAAAAGAACGTTAGTTAACTAACTAAACTAACAAGATTTTCATTGGTGTGAACCACGCCAGGTCAATTCATTACAATTTAAATGTTTAAATCCCTTCAGTTGGAAAAATAAAAGGGCTCAAAACAGTTCTTTTTTTCACTTAATGAATAAATAACCTCAAAAATGAGAATTATTGAGCTAATGATAGAAATTAAAAGTCATTTGAATGTATTTCTTAAATATTAAGGGGCTACGGGAGTGAAGTGATTACGCATGTTTTTCCCGCTAAGATGGCGTTGTGTGTCATTAAAAGTATGCCCAAATATCAAGTAATTTAAAAATTTGCCAATAGATGTGAGAATGGTAGCTAATAATATTTAATGCATCTTTTATAAAAGCATAAAAATATATAAATATATGCCAGATATAGGCTAATACTATATCGACTGTTAGACTAGCCTGCCATCTATTGCAAGAATGCTGAACTAATTTGACATTTGATTTTTAAATAAATCATCAAAGTTTATTTTAAAAAATTTCTTAATTAATATGTGATTAATAATAACAATAAATTCATTTTTAAATTAAAAAAAAAATTAAAGATTATTGGGACAGATTGTTTTTTTGTATTTGCTTGATAACAAAAAAATTAATTACGATAATTTTTTAATTAGTCATTAAAAAAATTATTGCTCAATGTCCCAATAATCTCTTTTGAATTTAACTCATTTAAAAAAAACCGCATTAAAAAATTCCTTATAATAGTCTAGTTTTTTTAAAGTACGTTTAGACGTCGCTCCTGAACCCCCTTAAATAGATCTTTATACAGAAAAAAAAAAAATTACGATAA
>JAKCPI010014553.1:0-62890 GCA_023213315.1 Euborellia annulipes | reverse complement strand
TGGCGCACAGCACACAACTTTCTCTTACCCTTCGGTAAGAGAAAGTTGTGCACTGTGCTGGTCACACCAGATTTTTTGTGTCGAGATATATTTAGTTTTCCATAGCACCTTAGTTTCAAACTTGCATTTTAAATGTTGATTGCTTGAAATAAACTATGGTTATTTTTCAAAATTTTAATCTCATATTTGGACATTTTATACACAATATAGATTCGTAAATAAATACAAAATTTCATAAGAATTGGAAAAAAAAATTTTAAATGCGTAAAAAGTTCCAAAGGGACCGACCCCCTTTTGAATCGAAATTAACATACAAATCCCTATAGGAAATTAACATTGTTCCATATGCGAAGATAAGGTAGAAAAATTTAAAACGCGTAGAAAGAGAGAAGATAGTTTTGTGAGAGAGAGAGATATGTTTTCTCCGAAAAAAAAAATGGGCGTTTAAATAATAATTGATTTTAATCTAATAAAGAAAAAATTTAAATTCGGTTACCATGGCAACCATTTATTTCTCCTATCTTTCCTATGAAGCACAAGAGTAAAGTGTGCTTCAAACAATTTGAGGCAAAACGAGAATATACATTTGAAAGAGCATCTAAAAAATAATTGATTTTTGAATTTTAATCAAAATCGTTAGAAGCGAATTTTGAGAAAATCGAAAAAAACTGAAAAGTACATCAGTAAAGTACTAGTACTTTTTGGCCGATTTTGATAGCAATACATGAAAAGAAAGCTAATCGATGTACTTCGTTCAGTTACGTATCATTGCTTGATGCACTTTTTCAGTTGTTTTTTCTATTTTCTCTAAATTTGCTCCAACGATTTTTTTTTAAATTCAAAATCAATTATTTTTTAGATTCTCTATAAAATGTATATTCTCATTTTGTGATTGAAATCTTCTGAAGACCACTTTACTCTTGTACTCCATAGGGAAGATAGGAGAAATGGTTGCCATGGTATCAAAATATAAATATTTTCCCATACTTATAAATTTTACATCTTGAATTCAATTGTACCCTTACTGTCGGAAACTAAATACATAGCTCGATACAAAAATCTGGTGAGACAAGCACAGTACACAACTTTCGATTACCGAAGGTAAGAGAAAGTTGTGTGCTGTGCGCCATCACACTCAGATTTTTAATTTTTTGGCGCTTGACACACTGATGCATAACAAGGTCCATAAAAAGGACTTAATATTTTTTACAATTTTTTTTTTCTTTTTTAACACTCACACTATTATTTCTCATTCACACTCACACGCACAGTTTTTCGGCAACTTAAGACATATAAGAGACTTTGACGATAACTGTTATATTAAATAATATATATTTGGTATCCAAATGGCTTAAATAAAATCATCGGATCCGAACCCGCGACCCTTGGTATACAAAACCAGCACGCTAACCCCTATACCAAGCCCGCGGCCGATTTTTTTTTCCAAATTATTATGCTATAGAACAAAAAAAAGACAAATGGCTAATCGCAGGAAGTCTAACCTTAAATTTATTCAAATTTTTTTTTTAAGAATGATTATTCAATTAACATAAATTAATATTTTATCAAAGAAATAAAAAAAGTTAAAAAGAAATAAGAGATGGAAGGGAGGTAACTAACTAAAAACTTAGACTATATGTGGGAAAGAGTGTAGAGAGTAGAGAGAGAATAATTGAACAACGAAAGGGTCAAGTTGCTTAAGAAAATATTCCCCCCACCCCTAGAGATAGAGAAGAAATTCAATACTTGTAAGAAATGAATAATACATGTTGCTAGCTAGCTAGCTATAGTAGAAAAAAAAAAGAGAGCGAGGCAAAGAGCAACTTTTTAAGCAAAAATACCAAGTTGATATTTAAGAAAAATCATTCAACTTTATGAAAATTAAATTAATTACACGTATTCTTTGGCTAATTTAATTCAAAAGCTTTGTATTGGGGGAAATTTAGCATTTCAATACGCCGCCTGGTGGCTTAAATTCGAACTAGCGATTATAGGATTAATATTCATATGTTAACCATGATATAAGTGACAAGAATGTGTTTATTAAAGCTTTTGTGGTTTGAAATATTATTATTAGGGTATTTTTTAATCATAGACCACATTTTTGTATTAAATATTTATTAAAAATATATAACGTTTCGACTGCTTATTCTGCAGCCGTTATCAAGTACTGTCCTCCCACTAATAACCACTTCATGTCCGTTACGTGCCTTTTTATATACAGCGACGTCAGCGCCATCTGTCGGCATTTCTGTGAAGTTAGATTCAAATTTTCCCGCTATTTTTGCTCATTTCCATGAAGTTAGACACAATCATCAAAGCAAGTGTTTACATAAAAAGCATGATGTTATAATAAGTTTCTTGAATTTGATTTTAACATAGATGTTATAAAATATTATTATTAAATTATTCCAAAAATTATAAATATACATACATACACACACACATATACACATATATTTATAACAATACACAAACTAATTTAACATCTCTTATTCAACACAATGTTCCACATTTTATTAAGCCTATAAGTGACAAGAACATTTAAAAATCTGATATAATTTTATTATAAAAAAAAGTTATAAAACACGAGTAAATATTATTGTTAGATTAATAAATAATAGATACATACACTATTATATTCACAAATATTGAATTTTCTCTTCCAAAAAAATGATAGTATAGTGAAAATTATAAATCATTTTAATGTGGAAGAATCAATTTATCCGATTTACAAGCCGTCTTTTTAATTTTTTCTAAAATTGTGCTCGATGAAAGGCCTCTCATATCGTATTTTTCAAGAGCTAATTTATGTGATGCACTCCAAAGACGTTTTTATCTGTAATGAGGCAAAGTTTATTGATTATTACCGTAAGAGTGTTTTTTAAATATTTTGAACGTAATTCGTCCATCACTTGAAAAATGATCAGAGATAGAGAAGTGATATCACTTGAGGAACACTTGTCTGTAAAAATAAGGTAAAAATATTTACAGGGTTATTCAAAAAGAAAGAACAGAATTTTAACATTTATTTCTTCCAAACTACATGATTCCAACGAAGAGTCCTCTCTGACGGTCCCGGTGTGAGAGAATTAAATAGAGAACGTGGAAGTGCCGTTCTGGTAATTTTGAAAATAAATAAAAGGAACCTATACGTCGCACAACCATCCCCAGAAGGTCCCTCACCCGGTGGGAGACATTATCCCTTGGCTCCAGGTTGTATATGTACCTCAGACACACATTGAGGGCCACACTCAATCTTCTAACAGAGTTCACATTCACACACACATTCATACAGTCTTTTCGGCAACTTAGGCCATATAAGACTTTGACGATAACCGTTGTAGAGAAAATATCTATTGTGGGGTCAGGCATTTCTATTTAAGCCATCTGGTATCCAAATGGCTTAAATAAAATCATCGGACTGCCTGGGTCCGAACCCGCGACGTTTGGTATAGGAGGTAGGCGCGCTACTTACTACGCCAGACCCGGGGGCCCTAACAGAGTTAAAGAAAACCATATCACCGTAGAGGAAGTGAAGGAGTAGCAAGGCCCTGACCAACCTTATGCGCACCCACTCAGGGGTTAAGCACGCGAGACGCCTCAGAGGATATAAGGGCCTGATGACGATCCCCAAATCCCTGTAATTCATTGTCACGTTGTCGACACTCACGGGAGGCAAAGGCAAGGTGATCAGAACAATGGTCTGGGTCTTGGCTGGGTTCAGAATTAATTTGTTTGCAAGGAACCATTCCGGAATTTATCTTGTTGACTGCAGACCCAATATAATTTCTATCTGCTCCCAGGTAGATCTGAAGAACATCTTTGTAACAGAAAACAATTTATTTCTTACAAGGATTCGCTTTCAAGGGAGTATCCAGTCTGTTCAGGGGTTCCCCAGGGATCAAACCTGGGTCCTCTGCTTTTTTTAATATATATTAATGACATTGGCTCATGGATAAATAATTGCAGATATCTTCTATACG
This sequence comes from Euborellia annulipes, assembly GCA_023213315.1. Classification (NCBI taxonomy): domain Eukaryota; kingdom Metazoa; phylum Arthropoda; class Insecta; order Dermaptera; family Anisolabididae; genus Euborellia; species Euborellia annulipes. The sequence continues at coordinate 58,904 of JAKCPI010014553.1, read as the reverse complement.
CAGATGATCTGAAACTCTTTAGGGAAATCGGCTCTGGAGAGGATCATCTGGGTTTGCAGAATGATGTGGTTAATGTAAACAAATGGTGTGACATAAACGGATTGAAGCTTAATGCTCATAAATGTTTCGTCATGACATTTTCAAGGAAACAGAACAATTCCATTTGTTCTTATTTATTAAATTCAGAGCCTCTCGCTAGGAAAAATATTGCAGAGGACCTAGGAGTGCTGTTGGATGGAAAACTCGCATTTGCTCCTCATATAAATAGTACGATAAATAGGGCCCTTAAAATGATGGGCTCTGTTATCAGAAATTGTAAATGTTTCACTAGTGTCGAAATATTGAAGACATTATATTTTGCTCTAGTGAGATCCCGTCTCGAGTATGCAGCTCTTATCTGGGATCCTTTGACAGGATCCCAAATTGATAGTGTAGAATCCGTCCAAAAGAAATTTCTTCGTTATCTGTTTTACAGATCCACTGGGTTCTACACTTACTCCATTCCTTATCGTGATCTTTTGGAGCTGTTCGAGATAGGATCACTTGAAGACCGGAAGGGGAGTCTTGGGCTGAAGTTTATATTCAATGTTTTTAATGGGAGAATTGATTCCAGTGAATTGCTGGCAAAAATTGGACTATCCGTGCATGCTCATTATGGTAGGAGGAAATATCTTTTTTACCAGGAGCATGTTCGGACCTTATACGGGGAAAGATCCCCAATTTTCCGTAATATTAGGGAGGCCAACCGGAAGGGGGTTGATGTTTTTGGTTTAAGTTTCGGCGAGTTCTGTCGTTTTCTTTAATTAATTATTAAAATATATTGTATCTTTCTGATTTGTTGGTGTTTTATTCTTTTTTTTTTTTGTATTTTGTTTGTTTTTTTTTTTTTTTTTTTTTTTTTCTCTCAAATTGTAATTGGGCATTTGCCTGTAATTTTTGAGTACTTGTAAATAAAATAAAATAAAAATAAATAAACATCAGCAAAGAGATGATATTTGAAATACTGAAGAATCCCCGGAAGATCATTAATAAATATTGAAAAGAGTAGTGGGGGGGGGGGGCTTGTTTGATGAAAAAATCCTACTTTAGATTTATCTATTAAACTTTTTGGAAGTTTATTAAATAATACTTCTTCACCGTGCTACTAATATAGGATAAATAATTTTTTTTTTTTTTTTTTCCAGAGTATTATTTTATTTTATTTTGCTTATTGATTACCAATCTTATTGAAATGGTCGGCCATGGATAGGATTTGCATAATGGGCTAATGGGCTTTAAGCCCCTCCTGAGCAGCAAAGTTTTACCGAGCGCTTAAGAGCTTAACTTTGAATTTAAACTAACCCTCCCCCCCCACCACTCTCCACCCTCCACCTACACACACCGGCGCCAACCAACCAACCAAAACCACCTCCATTCAAGATCTTTTTTTTTTTTGCTTCAATCGTAAATTCCAAAAAAAAATATTATTGCCCGACATTTCTTCCTTTTTATTCGTCATCCATTATTATTATTATTATTATTATATATAAAAATATTAAGGGGGAAGTATTGTGATTGTGAAAAATTTAGTGAAACTTTTATTTATTAGAGATAGATGAAATTTGAAAAAAAAAAAGTGTCAAGTGCATTCATGTTTTATTCCAATATTTCTGGGTCAAATTTAAACATTTTTGCGAAGTACAATTAGACTCGGGCTTGCTGGAGGGATTTTCCATCAAAATACAAAAAAAAAAAGGTTCACCTTTGAGTTAGGGCCAGAAAAGCAAAGAGTACTAGTACTTTATTGATGTAAATTAGCTCTAACGATTTTGATTAAAATCGGGAGGACAAAACCAGAATTTTTTTTTTTTTTGAACACCTTACTTCGATAACGTGATAATACTAATAAGGAAAGAAAATAGACAGAAAAGAGAAAAATATACCAGTTATCTCAAAAAGGAAAGAGCCAAATCGAACAAGGAATATGGGCGGGGGTCCTGGGGAGGGGGGGGGGATGCGGCCCCCTCCCCCAAGAAATATTGAGTCAATATGGGGCCTTCCATGGCTGGTCCCATGTCCCCCCCCCCCAGTCAAATTCCCTAGTTACGTCCATGACAAGGAAAGAACCAAATCGACACTAAAGGTTTATTAAAATATTTTATAAAAAACGCATCTTGTAAATAATTATTATTTATTTAAAAAATTTTTTTTTTGTGCATATATGGAACCTGTTACGCATTAGTGTGTCAAGCGCCATCTACCGAGTTTTTAGAAAATTAACATTAAAGTTTTTTTTGTTTTCATTGGGTTAAGTATATATAATTTTTTTTGTCAATTGTGCAATTAACATTAAATATAAATTTTTTTAGGACATATTTCATAAAAAATATTATTAATTATAGCATTTGAAACAATATTACGTGCTTAACTCAATTTTGAATTTTTTTGGCGCTTGACACACTATTGCATAACAAGGTCCATATAAGACTTTTACGATATCCATTATAGAGTTCAATATACATATTTGGGGACCAGGAATTTTTATTTAAGCCATTTGGTATCCAAATGCCTGCCTGGGATCCGAACCCGCGACCCTCGGTATAGAAGATTAGTACGCTAACCCCTACCCAAGGGCACCTTAAAAAGTTAATAACGATGTTAATATATATATATATATTAAATCAAACTTGTTAAACGCTTATCATATAATTTTAATTGTATCTTATATTGACATTGAAGATGACAACCGTTATGATTACCGAAACGTCTGCCTCATATACTCAAAACACATAGCTTGATTTTGATTAAAATTCATAAATCAATTATTTTTTTAGCTATATTCTCAAATTATTTGAAGCATACTTTACTCTTGTACTTCATAAGTAAGATGGTAACAAAATATAAATATTTTCACATGTATTTACATCCTGAATTGTAATATATCGGCGGAAACTAAATATATCTCGACACAAAAAATCTGGTGTGACAAGCACAGAACACAACTTTCGATTACCGAAGGTGGGAGAAAGTTGTGCGACCAGTCACACCAGATCTTTTATTCAGGTATTATACTATATATGAAGCTACTAGAAAGAGAATTTTAGTTAGTTTTGAATCTCAAATTATGTAAAGTGATTTTTGTTTTTTAAAATTTCATCATGATTTGTTGTTTCTCCATTTGAAAGTTGTTGTTGTTGTTTTGTTATATCTCTAATTTGGAGAGAGCAAAGGGGGGGGTAAATAAAATAAAAACACTTTGACGCCCCTTAGGTCAAATAGATGTTCTCTCTCTTTGTCTTTCAACTGGAAATTAGACAACAAACGTAGACTTTAGTTATTCTCATTATATATAAAGCCAGCCCTATCACTTTCAACTATTCCTTTGATGAAAATAATCATAATAAAATAGCCAGTGAATCAAGTTGGAAAAACCTTTCTCACTATCTGATGACGTAGTTTATTTTTTTTTTTTTTGTTTTGTAACGAAAAATTTTGATTTTCTATTAAAGGTTGTTCGGACATTAAAGCACTTTAATAGATTAAAAACTAATTTTTTAATATGTTATTAATCACTATCACATATGTATAAAATAAAATTTTGAAGCAGATCTGACGCAGGGTTATCGTTTAATTAATTATTAAAAAATTGAAATTTAACATGTAGTCTATGGGGAATGTCGACAAAACGCACAAATATCGAATTATATAGCCACCTCTGCAATAGGTAAAAAAACAAATAACTTTTATTTTATCAATTCACTTCCGAGGAATACGTTAAACATAAAATCTAAGAGTTTCTGCCGAAGGCTTTTAAAGATATTTTAACAAGAAAGTCGAAAAATTCCAGAAAATGACAGTCGGCCATTGTTTATTAATCTGGGGAGGGGGGGGGGGGTTTGAATGAATGATCGGGATAATTACCTTAAATGGTATTAAATGAGTGAATGGTTTTTCTTTTTAATAAATAATATATTTAAATAACAAATAAATAATAAAACAAATATAATAAAATAGTTACCTGGTTGCCTAATGCAACCTAAAAATCAAAAGAAATACTACTTAAAAAATACAATTAAATTTATCTAAATAAATTTTCAAAAGTAATTTCAGTATCTTGGGCAGTGTTGTCGATCCCAATGGATCCAAACCAGCACTGCACAGTTTCCAAAACTCCACCATCCACGTGGTCCACTGATAATTATCTAGACAAACTAACTGGATAAAATAAAATCTCTAAAGATCTTGAGGTGGTTGGTGTGCGGCTTGCCGATCCTCCTATGGGACCAAATCAAACCTCAAACGCCTCCAAAGGCTCACCATCCTGGGGGGTCTACTAATAATAATCCATATATAGATAATGGATAATTTCTAAATAATCGAAATTGATCAAAAAAATCAATTAATAAAAAATATATTAAAAAAAAACTTTAAAAAAAAAATGCTTTTATTTAAATTGAACTAAAAAGAGAGAAATAATTTAATTGTTCTTGTTAAAATTGTTGAATATTTATGGCTTAAAATAAAAGCGTGGGGCGCATATTGATAGCTTAAGGAATTGTATATACTTAGAGCCTCGGAATCACTTCGAAGCGCCCCACGCTTTTATTTTAAGTAATAAATATTCAACAATTTCAACAAGAACAATTAAATTATTTATCTCTTTTTAGTTCAATTTAAATAAAAGCATTTTTTTAAGTTTTTTTATTATATTTTTATTTTAAACTTTTTAGTCTTTTTTATTATAGAGTATTAAAAAAAGAAGGCAGGATGCGTGAAATAAAGTACCACATTAGTTTGGTCAATTTTGGTGAAACTCACAATTTGCGTCAACAAAAATGACCCTTAAGTATCATATTTCACACCCGTAGCCCTTCGGAAAGTCTTTTGAAATTAGATAAATACGCGTGAGGTTTCAAATAAAGTACCACATTAGTTTGGGCAATTTTGGTAAAACCCAACTCACAATTTGCGTCATCGAAAATGACCCTTAAATATCAAATTTCACACCTCTAGCTCATCGGGAAGTGTCCCAAACAAAGACTCAAAGTTGGTGACCTTGAAAGAGTAAGTTAAATAAAAGCATTTATAAAAATTCCAAAAGGATAAAATAAACGAAAAGAGATGTAAACACATACCAGTATTTGGTTTCTTCAAAAAATTGATTCCCTAAAGAAATCGGTGCCAAAACATGATGGAATCAGTGGTTGATTCCACCATTAAAAACCATGTGGCCTCTCTAAAGAAGCCGGTCCAAAGCCATATGGTCCTAAAGACCCGGCGCAGAGCACAACAAAAACCAAGTGGGCGAGGGACACCTGAGGCGCCCAGGGGAGGCAAAGCACAGTCAAGATAAAGAGATAAGACACTCCGCACCCGGCGGTCTCTTTAACTTGACTGAACTAACTTATAGGCGGGAAGCGTGAACAGCCATATTTAAAAATAAGGGAGTCACGTGACTCAGACCAGTTTGGCAACGTCGCATAAAATAATACTCTTTTCTCGATGTCAGTTACATTTTTTTTTCCATTTTAAGATATTTTTTTCTCTCAAATCGTCCATTGTGTTTAAATTGATTTGCATTAATCATTGTAATATATTAAATAAAATAAAATTAAAGGCTTTTAAGGTTGTTCGGACATTAAAGCACTCTATAATATTAAAAGCTAATTTTTTAATATGTTATTAATCACTATCACATACGTATAAAATAAAATTTTGAAGCAGATCTGACCCAGGGTTATCGTGTAATTAATTATTTAAAAAATTGAAATTTAACATGTAGTCTATGGGGAATGTCGACGAAACGCGCACATATCGAATTATATAGCCACCTCTGCATTAGATACAAAAACAAAAAAAACTTACATTTTATCAATTCACTTCCGAGGAATGCGTTAAAAATAAAATCAAAAGTTTGTGCCGACTGCTTTTAAAGATATTTTAACAAGAAAGTCAAAAAATTCTCCAAAATGACAGTCGCCAATATTTAAAAATAAGGAAGATTTGAGAGTGAGACCAGTCTGGCAACGTCGCATAAAATAATTCTCTTTTCTAGCTGTCAGTTACATTTTTTTTTCCATTTTACGATATTTTTTCTCTCAAATCGTCCATTGTGTTTAAACTGATTTGCATTATTCATTGTAATATATTAAATAAAATAAAATTGAAGGCTTTTAAGATTTAAAATAGATAGTTGATGAATGCAATGTTGCCAGTTCTATATTACGTGAAAAACTGCTCGAGTCAAAAGTCATTCATTTATTATTTTTGGTAATTAAATTATTAACTTAACCCAATGATAGGTCACGACTAAATTATAATAAGGAATTTTGGCATTCAAATTTTTAATTTTATTAAAAAAAAAAAAAAAAAGATTCTATTATGACTTACGCGGTACTATCCGAACAACCTAAAGGGGGCCGCGGAGCGCAAGTCGGACTTAAATAAATTCCAAAAAATATAATTTTCTCTTTTATTTTGACAATTTCAAAAATTTATAATTTTTTTTTTCTCTCCCTAAAAGATGATATATTATAGAATCTTCTTCTTCTTGAGTTGAATTTATTTATGATCATTAATCATTAAAAACTCTCTTCCATTTCTGTTGTGTTTCCTTGATATGTGAGAGAAAGAGATGGGTCTATCTCTTTTTCGTTTTATCGACCTCCATTTTATGTATATATATAAAAGTTCTGAAGAAGAAACTGAATTAAAAGTAATTTAATTAATGTTGCCTTACTTCATTGCTTTATCCAATTTTAATATTTGTTGTTGTTGTTGTTGTTTTGTGCAGTTGAACGAGACGTTCCAGCAGCCAGGCAAATGGCACGATGTGGCATTGCCAGCGTCACATGGAAGCTCCAGGGGGACAGGCTCTCCATTACGACACACCATGTGGTACACAGTGAGAGGACTTGATCCCGGCTCCGTTTATGAGGCCATTGTCCAGGCCAAGAATAGATACGGCTGGAATGAAGTCTCTGATCTTCATCAATTCGCCACTACAGCTGACGGTCAGTTAAAAAAAAAAAAAAAAAAACTCATTTACACTTATAATGAAAATAGGCAACGAGGTTACAAAACTTTCCTCCGCTATTTATTGGAACGGGAGAGTTTTACAACTTAGTTGTCTATTTTTAATAGTATAATTAAATTATTATATCTCGATATATTCTATGAAATTAAAATCTTGAAACGCAAATTTTTTACGAACTACTTAATGGATTGTGATGAAATTTGCTCAAGGTCTACAGAATATTATTATTATAGCTGAGTTTCAAAAGATTTGATTCAGAGAAAGCTGAGGAAATAATGGTTCACTTGTTTGTTCAAAGCATATATAGTTCATCGTTCACCTTCCGTTCGAACCGGACATTGTTCATCGTTCACTCGTCTATCGTTCGCTCGATCAACGTTCACTTGTTTGTTCGAGCCAGACATCGTTCACTCTCGTTCTCTGTACCTCTTTCATTCGCTCGATCATCGTTCACTTGTTTGTTCGAGCCAGACATTGTTCACTCTCGTTCTCTGCACCTCTTCCATTCGTTTATTTGCCCTCGTTCTAGTCCAATCGTTCATTTATTCATACTCGTTCACCTTCCATTCGAACCGGACATTGTTCACTCGTTTACTAGTTCATCATTCACTTGTTTGTTCGAGCCGTTCATCGTTCATCGATCATCGTTCACTTGTTTGTTCGAGCCAGACATCGTTCACTCTCGATCTCTGCACCTTTTTCATTCGTTTATATGCCCTCATTCTAGCCCAATCGTTCATTCATTCGTACTCGTAAACCCGTTCATTTTTCAACAAATAATATCTCATTGTGAAAAAACCCGAACCGAACGGAACCTCGTTCATCGTTCATCGTTCACTAGTCTTTTCAAACCGGGCGATAATAAAAAAAAATCCGATGGTGCATGGGGGCCTTAATGTAAGAAAATTGATGATCGGAGAATCTAAGAAATAAGAGAAATGGGTTAAGGGACACCATAATGACCAAGGGAACCTGTTGGTGGATTATCTTGAAAAAGAATGTATGAATTAAATCTATTAATACCAATTCAGAACCCCCCCCCCCCTCACCCCGGGAACGTTGTCCCGGAGGGACCCAATTGCGGTGACGAGCAGAGTCATTCATCACTGCGCCTTTGAGACGACAGCATCTGCTCTCATCTCTACAAACCTTTGAGGGCTCGGGGCCCTCAGGGTTCAGTGATATACGTTAAAAATATTTTTGTGGATGGAGAAGGGTATATTTAAAAATGAGTTCGCCCCTCCCACCCCCTCGCTAAAGGATACTCATTATTTGTTAATCTAATTATTGGGGGTCCAGGCATTCTTATTTAAGCCATTTAGTACCCAAATTGCTTAAATAAAATCATCGGGCTGTTTAGGATCCGAAACTGCGACCCTCAGACTTGGCGTTGCTGTGTGTATGGGAAAAAAGTATGTTTTTTTTTAATAAAAATGCCCCTACCAACTACACCAAGCCTCAGGGCTATTAACACCTGATGCTAAAAAGTAAAATGTTAACATCGCTGTTAAAACATTGTTTAGAATATAGCATTTTTTAAACGCTGTTGTTATTTAACACCCAATTAATGATGTTAAATTTTAACATCTGTTTTTTATAGAAAAGATCTGATCTTTTCCATTCCCTCCTCTACACAAAATAGGCAAACTTTTATAATATAAGCGAATGAGGGGGGGGGGAAATTGAGATAAATTATCATTAGACAATGAATATAATAATTAAAATATAGTTAGTTGTACTCAGAGAAGTTCTCTGGAGAATTTAAAGAGAGGGAGTATTTGTAATTTTCAACTCACAGTAGTAGATATCTTTATTTGCCTATTAAGGAAGGAAGAGTAGAGAGAGAGAGAGAGAGAGAGAGAGAAAAGGTTTTCTCCTATGGGAAGGTGAAATATTTGATTGGGGCCAAAGGGTCTTCCTTTCTATTTATTCCCTTTAGGATAATCCCACCCTAGGGGATTTGCATGAAACAACGCGCAAAAGGGTTATGCTAGAATAATTTTAAATATTGATATGTAATCTACCTATCCTGGGGGAGGGGGGGGAGGAGTTTAAAAAAAATCTGGTGTGACTAGCGCATAGCATACAACTTTCTCTTATCCCTTCGCTTAGTTTCAAACTTAACTACTTGCATTTCATAAGTAACAACAGATAGATCGGGAATTGAAATAAATTGTCGCATAAGACGGGATGCGAACCCGTGGTACAAATGGCCAGCACGCTACCCGCTACACTAAGGACCGAGGGGCTCTTCATGTCAATGACGAGCGAAATATGTTCTGATACGAGTCTACAAAATTGTAACGTTTTGTTTAAGGATCTATATCTATATATATAATTCACTAATGTCCGTCTTTCTGTCTGTCTGTCTGTCACGCTCTATTTAGGCAACTTCCCGTTGGAATTTTGAAATGAAATTTTTTATCCATAAAGAGGACCTTCTCGGGATTACAGGAAAATTATTTTCATCCCGAAATTCCCATAACTTTTTGAGTTATTAATTTTTAAAGTTACGATTTCTCCCATAGGAAATGTATAGAGAAATATTTATGTATTCTTTTCATTTGTGTATTCCATGAATGTAAACAAATCCTCAAGCAGGCACTGAATTGGAATAGGTAGTAATTCTTTTCTTTTCATTAGTAAGAAGCAAAGGCGAGGGTCCGCCGCAGGCGGGCCCGAGCCAGCTGTCGGGGGGGTCCAGGGGGCGAAGCCCCCCTGTCTAGATGCAAAATCGGGCGCCTCGGGTTCTCATAATTAAGAAAAGGCGAGGGTCCGCCGCAGGCGGGCCCGAGCCAGCTGTCGGGGGTTCCAGGGGGCGAAGCCCCCGCGTCTAGATGCAAAGGCGGGCGCCTCGGGTTCTCATAATTAAGAAAAGGCGAGGGTCCGCCGCAGGCGGGCCCGAGCCAGCTGTCGGGGGTTCCAGGGGGGCGAAGCCCCCCCCGTCTAGATGCAAAGGCGGGCGCCTCGGGTTCTCATAATTAAGAAAAGGCGAGGGTCCGCCGCAGGCGGGCCCGAGCCAGATGGCGGGGGGTCCAGGGGGCGAAGCCCCCCTGTATAGATGCAAAATCGGGCGCCTCGGGTTCTCATAATTAAGAAAAGGCGAGGGTCCGCCGCAGGCGGGCCCGAGCCAGATGGCGGGGGGTCCAGGGGGCGAAGCCCCCCCTCGTCTAGATGCAAAGGCGGGCGCCTCGGGTTCTCATAATTAAGAAAAGGCGAGGGTCCGCCGCAGGCGGGCCCGAGCCAGATGGCGGGGGGGTCCAGGGGGCGAAGCCCCCTGTATAGATGCAAAGGCGGGCGCCACGGGTTCTCATAATTAAGAAAAGGCGAGGGTCCGCCGCAGGCGGGCCCGAGCCAGCTGGAGGGGGGGTCCAGGGGGCGAAGCCCCCGGCTAGGCGCGAAGCCCGCCGAAGGCGGGCGACGCGGCTAGTATTATAAAATTTGTAAACGAATACAGGTCTTTATCAATGTTAATTTGAATCGGGAACTAAATAAATATCACCCCAAAAAAAAAAAAAAAAATATTGGGCCCCCCCTTGACCAAATCTTGGGACCGCCACTGACTGAGTAACAATTAGAAATGATTTATAAAAATTTTAAAAATTCTTAATTAATCAACAAGATTGATTGATCTTAGCACATTGCAAAACCTTAATTTATCTATTTTAATTGTGAATATTCGATTCATTCGAAAAAAAGCACACTAACATCTCAAAAAAAAGTTGTGTGCGTTTAGTCACACCATAAGTTAACATTAAAAAAAAAGAACGAATTTTGAGGATGACTCAGAAAAAAATCATATCTTATGGTTTGTAAGAGAATCACAAAGAACTAGTCATATCGAATGAACGAGATTCATATCATCATGCATTGGAATAAAATATGATTTATTCACCGAGTAGGAAGAGAGAGAAGATAATGAGTGCAAGTGAGATAGATATAGTCACTTAAAGGAGCTGTCCATCTAGGCAACAAACAATGAGTGACGTCATTCATTTTTCTCGGAAACAATTGAATCGTTTATTTCAGAAAGCACCTAAGGGACAAAATTTCAAAAAATGTGTTTTTGGTGCTAATGTACAATTTAAAGATAAATACATCTTTTAGTGCCGAAATAACCAATGTTCCTCATCAGCAATGCTATTTGGCAGCCTTGAAAATAATCCGTTTATTTCAGAAAGAACCTAAGCGCAGTCGCTTAGGTTCTTTCTGCGGTAAATTTCATTCGTGCCCTGTAGACATCACGTGTTTTATGACTCGCTGGTTTGATTCAAAGGTTACCTGACACTGAGTACTTAGTTTTCGTTAGTTTTCGGTGAAAATTAGGTGTTATTTTGTTGTTTATTATTACATTATATAGTTCTTAAGCCATGTCGGATAGTTCAGATGATGAACCTAATCCCAGACGTAGGCGTGGTGCAAGGGCGGATACAAGGGAGGGGGTAAAGGGGGTAATTACCCCCCCCCCCCGAGATTCGAAAAAAATACCTTTTTTTCGCAAAAAAATTTATTTTTAATGTAAAATTTTAAAAATTAATACTTAAAAATTTGATGTGTATTTATATTCTGGTAAACAAGTACAGAATGCGCTTTTAAATTACCGAAATTAAAAAAAAATAGTGTGCTGTGCGACGAGTCACACCAGATTACCCCCCCCCCGAGAAACACCTCTGGATCCGCCCTTGGCGTGGTGTTGTGCACGAAGAAAAATACAAACGGAACATTATTCGGAATGCTAGACTCAAAGGACTGCAGTACGTCTCTGTATATACGCTGTTTTATATAGACATACTGTAGCGTGTAGTCTACTTGTATTTTTCGATTTAGGCATAGTAAAAACACTCTTTTTTATACTTAAGTGTGTCTATTACTTACCTTTGATACCAAAACAAGGGCGGATACAAGGGGGGGTTAAGGGGGTAATTACCCCCCCCCCGGGATTCGAAAAAATACCTTTTTTCGCAAAAAAATTTATTTTTAATGTAAAATTTTTAAAATTAATACTTAAAAATTTGATGTGTATTTATATTCTGGCAAACAAGTACAGAATGCGCTTTTAAATTACCGAAATTAAAAAAAAAATAGTGTGCTGTGCGACGAGTCACACCAGATTACCCCCCCCCCCCCCCCCCCCCCCCCGAGAAACACCTCTGGATCCGCCCTTGTACCAAAACAGGTAAAAATTAATGGTTTGACTTAATTTCAATAATAATTTTTAAAAAATCACTCGTTTATTTCAGAAACCACCTAAGTGCAATTTTTTCAAAAATTAATTACTCAAAAACTTAAAGGAAAAAAAAATAATTTTTTAAATAGATTATCCCAATAGCATGTTTTTGATTTGGTAAAAAAATATTTGAAGTAGACTAGACCTATACTTAAGCTGCAAAACAGTTTTTTTTAGTTTTCCGAAAGTTGAAAAAAGCGCACTTAGGTGCTTTCTGAAATAAACGATTCAATTAAAGACAGAAATAAAATAAAAAGATTTAAATTCTGTGACCATGGCAACCATTTCTCATATCTTTCCTATGAAGAACAAGAGTAAAGTGGTCTTCAGGAGATGTCAACGGCAAAATGAGAATATACATTTTAAAGAGCATCTAAAAAATAGTTGATTTATGAATTTAAAAAAAAATCGTTGAAGCGAATTTTGAGAAAATAAAAAAATATGGGGAATGACTTCCCCGAGACTTTCTCGTATATTCTTTTGGAATTACGTCTGTGTGTGTGTGTGTGTGAACACGATTGCTTAAAAACCAAAGCAGCTAGATCGATGAAATTTGGTATATGCTCCTCACACTAAAATTGTAGATTTCTATCAACTTTTGAAGTAAATACGTCACTTAGAAGTAGTAATTTACTTAAAAAGTTGTTTTTTCCAAAATTTTGAAATTTTGTTTCACAAATTCATTTGTTTATATTTGCCCTTTTTTTAATGACACCTGTATGATTTTGTTTTGATTTTTTTATCAAAATTAACGAAAATTTTCTATTTCTGTGATTATTTCAAAAACTATTCAGTTTTCGAAAAAATGTCAAAGAATAAAAACTTTTTAAAATAGAGTATTTTATCATAATATAACAAAAAAATTGAAAATTTCAAAATTTTGGAAAAAACTTTTTAAGTAAAGTACTACTTCCAAGTGACGTATTTACTTCAAAAGTTGATAGAAATCTACAATTTTAGTGTAAGGAGCATATACCAAATTTCATCGATCTAGCTGCTTTGGTTTTTAAGCAATCGTGTTCACACACACACCACACACACACGCACACACGCACACACACGCACACGCACACCACACACACACGCACACACCACACACACACACACACACACATAATGCCAAAAATGGTATTTTTGGACACAGGGAGGTCTAAAACGTGGAGAAACATCAAAATCTCGAAGTCGAATTTTTTTTAGATTACATAACTTTCTCTATACGAGAAAGTAAAAAAGTGAAAAAGTACATCAGTAAAGTACTAGTACTTTTTGGCCGATTTTGTTTAAAAGGCAATACTTTCTCTATATATTTCATATATGGACCCTGTTATGCAAATGTGTGTCAAAGGCCAGACATCGAGTTTTGAGAAAATTAACATTAAAGTTTTTCTGATTTAAATTGTTTTGATTAGGTTATATATCTATCATTTTTTTGTCAATTGTGCAAGTAAATACTGTAATTATGGCAGATATTCATAAATTATCCCTAAAAATATGACTAATTTAGAGAATAAACAATAAAATATAAAAAAACTAGCTGCGGTAGGGTTGCCTTCGGCAACCCTACCCCGCTAGCCCTGGCGGGCGGCGTCTCGGGATATGACTAAGAGTTGTCCAGATAAATGTATTTTAATTAATTATGAAAAAGAGTTTTTATTTTTTATTTTAAATATTTGATTAATATATTTTTCAATTATTTACACCCTAAGGAAGCGTAATTTTAAATTTTATTAAAAACGAATGAAAAATAAATTTCAGGGGGGGGCAGGGGGGTGATTGAACTTTCTGAGGTCTAAAATACCATTTTTCAATTATTTACACCCTAAGAAAGCAACATTTTAAATTTTATTAAAATCGAATGAAAAATAAATTTTAGGGGGGGGTCAGGGGGGTGATTGAACTTTCTGATGTCTGAAATACCATTTTTCAATTATTTACACCCTAAGAAAGCGTCATTTTAAATTTTATTAAAATCGAATGAAAAATAAAAAAAATAAAATTTTAGGGGGGGGGGTGGGGGCGCAGAGCGGAAAAATCTTTTCAAATGTCGAATTGTTAGAGGGAGGAAGAGTTTTTATTTTTCATTTTAAAGATTTGATAAATATATTTTTCATAAAGCGAGTTAGATCCTGTTTTCCAATGCTTTGCTATGGGGTAATTGATAACCCCCAAAAAGGGGGGGTTCCCTACCCCTAATTCGATATAATGATAGCCTAAAACCACCCCCGGAAAATTCCCTACCCATTAAAAAAAACTCCATGAAAATCGGTCCAGTAGTTTCGGAGTCTATGCGTTACAAACAGACAGACAGACAGACAGACAGAGATTGTCTTTTATATTATTAAAAGATATATTTCATATATAGGGTAAGAGAAAGTAATATTATTGCAAAATTCTCTAACAAGTCCAATATATATTGGTAAAAATGCTTCAAAGTCCCTTGGCACATGATTGCAAAATTCTCTAACAAGTCCAATATAAATTTGTAAAAATGCTTCAAAGTCCCTTGACACATGATTGCAAGATTCTCAAAGTCCAATATATATTTGTAAAAATGCTTCAAAGTCTCTTAACACATAATTGCAAATTAATCTATGCACTATTTATAGTCTATTAATAATTTTAGGTTTATAATTCAAAAATTAAAACGAAGATATTATTAAAGTTCTTTTATGGTTATATTTAATACTAATAGCATAGAAATCTAAATTACATTAATCAATTTTAAATAGTATTAATATTTTAAAATTAAATACAAAATTTTCTCATCAATTAATTCCTGAATGGAAGTGAACATGGCAACAGAAAATCAAAGTTATAATAATGAAATTGACATAATATTATTTATTTTGTTGTTTTGTCGAAATCGCACTCATCCTCATCTGCATTATCACGAATAATATCAAAAAATTAAATTTTGACATCTACGAATTCATTTCTCATTTTTAAAAAAAAGGATTTTGGTTTATTTAAGGTAAGCAATATATAATATTATAGGTTAAATAAGTTTTTATTGGTTGTTAACATCATAAAAAACAACGTGCTAGGTACATAAATCATTATTGCAAAATGTAAATCCTGCATTGAAATATTGTAAAAATAATTTTAAGCTTTTACATTAAATATAAATTTTTTTAGGACATATTTCATAAAATAAAAATATTATTAATTAAAGCATTTGAAACAATATTCCGTGCTTAAGGTTGTTCGGATAGTACATCGTAAGTCATAATAGAATCTAAATTTTTTTTTAAATAAAATTAAAAATTTGAATGCCAAAATTCCTTATTATAATTTAGTCGTGACCTATCATAGTTTATAATTGGATTAAGTTAATAATTTAATTACCAAAAATAATAAATGAATGACTTTCGACTTGAGCAGTATTTCACGTAATATAGAACTGGCAACATTGCATTCATCAACTATCTATTTTAAATCTTAAACGCCTTAAATTTTATTTTATTTAATATATTACAATGTTTAATGCAAATCAGTTTAAACACAATGGACGATTTGCGAGAAAAAATATTGTAAAATTGAAAAAAAAATGTATCTGACATAGAGATAAGACACTTATGCTATGCGACGTTGCCAGGCTGGTCTGACTCTCGAGAATTCATTATTTTTAAATATTAGCGACTGTCATTTTGGAGAATTTTTTTGACTTTCTTGTTAAAATATCTTTAAAAGCGGTCGGCAGAAACTTTTGGTTTTATTTTTAACGTATTCCTCGGAAGTGAATTAATAAAATGTAAGTTTTTTTGTTTTTGTATCATTTGCACAGATGCCTATATAATTCGATATGTGTGAATTTCGTCGTTATTCCCCATAGGCTACATGTTAAATTTCAATTTTTTAAAAATTAATTACACGATAACCCTGTGTCAGATCTGCTTCAAAATTTTATTTTATACGTATTTGATAGTGATTAATAACATATTAAAAAATTAGCTTTTAATCTACCAAAGTGCTTTAATGTCCGAACAACCTTAACTCAATTTTCAGAATTTTTTTTTGGAGTTGACACACATTTGCATAACAGGGACCATATAGGGTAAGAGAAAGTAAAAAACAACAAGACGTATCGTTTGGGTTTGAGAGTTTACATTATCATTATAACAAAATATTTTCCAACAGTTTATCTGATTTTCTCACTGTAGATAATAAATAAATAAATATTTCTTTATTTATGATCCAAAAAAGAAAAGAGGCAGCACGTAGGCAAGAGGGATGATAACTGGCAAGTCTCTCATCTCATCTCACTGAGTGCCTTTTGACTTTGCTTTTGTTTCACGTTCCTCTAGATATCCTAATCAAAACAAAGAGAATCAGTTGGGCAATAGTATAATAAAAAGGGAACAATTTTGATTTGTATTAGTGAGAGGTCAAAGTTAATTAATTATTATTTATAATTTTTACTTTCCCTTACCTATATGTTGTATATGTTAATATACATATAGATATATGGCGATGTCCTTAATTATTTCAACAGAGCACGTTTGTCAATTATGAAATTTTTCTTTAATTATAAAAACTACTGTACTAGATGTACCAAATTATGAAACAAATTTATTTATTATATGATAAACAGAAAGGGTATATTCAAGAAAGTAGCCTGAAAATCATTCCCTCACTATGTCCCAGCCAGGGGTGGATTAAAGGGGGGGCGGTGGGGGCGATCGCCCCCCCCCCCCCGCCCCCGAGAAGAAATTCAAAAAGTTATAAAAACTAGTAATCTAAAGAAATTATGATTTCCGTTCTTTAATTTCAATTGAATTTGTTACCAATCAATTTAAGTGAATAGGAAAGGAGTTTAAATGGCCATGGATGCCGATAAAGTCCTTAATTAAAAAAAAATCAGGTGTGACTGGCGCACAGCACACAACTTTCTCTTACCTTCGGTAATCGAAAGTTGTGTTCTGTGCTTGTCACACCAGATTTTTTTGTGTCGACATATATTTAGTTCCCGACAGTACGGAACATTTGAATTCAGATGTAAAATTTATAAGTATGGGAAAATATTTATATTTTGTAACCATGGCAACCATTTCTCCTATCTTCCCTATGAAATACAAGAGTAAAGTGGTCTTCAGAAGATTTCAATGGCAAAATGAGAATATACATTTTAAAGAGGATCTAAAAAATAATTGATTTTTAAATTAAAAAAAAAAAAATCGTTGGGGCAAATTTTGAGAAAATTGAAAAAAACTGAAAAAGTACATCAGTAAAGTACTAGTACTCTTTGGCCGATTTTGACAAAAAGCTTATTTTTCCGGTCCCGGGGGGTGTTTAACTTAAATATAAAATTTCAACCTCGTAGCTCAATTCCTTCATGCTTAACACACCCACCCACCCACAGACAGACCATGTCGCGAAAACCACTTTTTTGGATTCAGGGGACCTCAAAACGTGAAGATCCATCAAAATCTCGACATCGAATTTTTGATATGAATCCAATACTTTCTCTCTATAGGCCTATATATATTACATATATACATAGGTAAGAGAAAGTAAAAAATAAAAAAAAAAAAAACCGCCCCCGCCCCCCTGACAAAATTGCATTAATCCGCCACTGGTCCCAGCTGCTAAATCCAAAGAGAATCATCAAAATAAAACGAAAAATGCCTTACTAATTGTTTGTTATCTTATTTTTTACTTTAATATGATAGTATTGACTGTGTCTACATGAGTTAGAGTCCTGCACGGTACGGGTACGGGTAAGCCCGTAGGCCCGTAGCCCGCCCGGCCCGCGGGCCGGGTTTTGGAGGCCATGAAAAAAATACGGGCGGGTAGCAAGTCTAAATAAACGGGTTCGGGCGGACGGGCATGCAAATGAAATCGGGCGCAGCGGCGTAACCAGCCTTTGAGGGCGGGGGGGGGGGGGGGGGGCGAAGCTCAACTAGGGCGCCGATTTTCCAGGGGGCTCCGCCCCTGGACCCCCTTGCTCGCCTTCGGCGAGCAATTGCCCGCCTTTGGCGGGCAAATTTCTTACATCCTGTAATTTCCTCAGCGAATTTGTTTATATTTACATGTTTTTTAATGACACCTGTATGATTTTGTTTTGATTTTTCTTTGCTTTTACAAAAAATGTCGTTTTCTTCTTTGATTATTTCAAAAACTATTCAGTTTTCGGAAAAATATCAAAGAATAAAAACTTTTTAAAATTGAGTATTTTATCATAATATAACAAAGAAATTGAAAATTTCAAAATTTCCGAAAAACTTATTAGGTAAAGTACTACTTCCAAGTGACGTATTTACTCCAAAAGTTGATAGAAATCTACAATTTTAGTGTAAGGAGCATATACCAAATTTCATCAATCTAGCTGCTTTGGTTTTTAAGCAATCGTGTTCACACACACACCCAGACGTAATTCCAAAAGAACATACGAGAAAGTCTCGGGGAAGCCATTCTCCATATTTTTTTTTTTAACACACACTTTTTTCCCATTCACACTCACACACACATGCTTTTCGGCAACTTAGGCCATATAAGACTTTGACTTTGAAATTTGGTATCCAAATGGCTTAAATAAAATCATCAGACTGCCTGGGATCCGAACCCCTGATTAGAGCCCTGCACGGGTACGGGTTGGCCCGTAGGCCCGTTACCTACCCGGCCCGCGGACCGGGCCGGGTGGGCTTTGGAGGCCATGAAAAAAATACGGGCGGGTAGCAAGTCTAAATAAACGGGTTCGGGCTGACGGGCATGCAAATGAAATTTTATTTAAAAATTGCTAGACATTCGTTCATTCATTCACTAAATCTCGGGCGGGAATGGGCGGGTTTGAAAAAATTCCGGGCGGGCTCGGTCGGGCCTGAAGAATGGTAAAAGCCCTTTCATTTTGAGAAGATCGAAAAAAACTGAAAAACTACACCAGTAAAATACTAGTACTTTTTGGCCGATTTTGATTAAAAGCTTATTTTCACGGTCCCGGGGGGTGTTTAACTTAAATATAACATTTCAGTCTCATAGCTCAATTCCTTCATGCTTAAGAAAATTTTGAATTTCAAAAAATCAAATATTAAGGCTTATACGAATCCTGAGAAAATCTCCACAGCCTTAAAACATCAAATTAAGGCTTATATTTAGAAGATGAAAAAGGTCAATTCAGTCCTCCTTCATCTTCTAAATTTATCTACAGTCCTGGTGAGTTCATTATTAAGGCTTATATATTGCAAAATAAAAAAAATTTTAATTATAAAGCCTCTATATACGTTATTATTTTTGGAATTAAATTCATTTAAAATAGTAGAATTCAAGTTGTAATATAATTTTAAAAGAAAACAATCAATTTTTTAAGACAATCGATGAAAAGAATATGATAAAATCAGATACGCTGGGCTATATCTTAGAGGCCGTAGGGCGCCTATGCCGGTTTCGGGGGGCGCCAAGGGCTCGATGCGCCTGGGGCGTGGGGGGGGGGGGGGGGGCTCGAGCCCCCCCTCGCCCCCCCCTGGTTACGCCACTGATCGGGCGGGCACAGACCTATAAAAAAAAAATTGAAAAATTTAAAATGGGCCGACATCTGAGATCATAAAAAAGTGTAGGGTTTTTTTTTATTAAAAATGTATAGAAAAATTAAATATTTTCAATGTATAATTTCAAGGTTATTTTAAATAAAATTATTTTATTTCAAAATTTCTAGACATTCATTCATTCACTAAACTTCGGGCGGGACGGGCGGGTTTGAAAAGATTTCGGGCGGGCCTGAAGAATGGTAAAAAATTACGGGCCGGACACGGGTGGAAAATCAAAAAAAAAATAGGGGCACGGGCCAAAAAATAATCGGCCCGTGCAGGGCTCTAACATGAGTTTATAAGGCGAATGGAAAAATCATTAAATATACATTAAAATTTGTTCTTTTAAAACCCGTCATTCACTCACTGTTTTAAAACAGTGTGATTGGAGCGAAATTTGAAGTTCTACCAAGTCCCGGTTTAGTTTTTTTTTTTTACAAGTTGGCAAAATTGGTAATGACAACATACACTAAAGCGAATGGTTAAGGAAAGAATGTATTGTTGAATATTTTCAATTATGAACACCAGCATAACTATTGTTTAGTAGGATTTAATATAAACTCAAGAAAATATTAATTTTATTTATTTCATATACACTATTATTATATTCTTATTTGGTATCCAAATGGCTTAAATAAAATCATCGGACTGCCTGGGGTCCGAACCCGCGGCTCTTGGTTAGCACGCTAACCCCTATACCAAGCCCCGAGGGCTTTAACAGTTATATTATAATATTTTTTTCTATTTCTATGAACTAATAATATTAAAAATAGTGCATAGATTAATTTGCAATCATGTGTCGAGACTTTGATATGCCCATCATCTTCATATGGCCTGCCTGGATCTTAATTTTTTTCTTTCTCTGTCCATCGTTGAGAGTAAAAAATTCATAAAAAAAATCCTTTAATTTAGTCATTTGTGAATTCTTTAAAAAAAAAAAATTCTTTTTAACTTTTGATAAGAACAAAAAAAAAAAAATTTCACGCCTTTTTTTTTTTATTTTAAGAGATGTAGAAAATCGTTACAAAACATTTCTCTCTCTCTCACTGTCTTTTTTTTTAACGCTTATCGAGCCTTTCAAGCTTGGTTAAACTTGTGCATTTATTATATAATTTATACAAATTCTTTTTTTTTTTTTCTTTTATTTATACTTGCAAAATAAATAAAATATTTTTCCTCTTTAAGTAGGGGAATATGGGGCAAGTAACGAACAAGGGAAACAGATTTCTTGGCCAAAAAAAAATTGGAATCCCACTTGCAGTCGCCATCCCATGGAATGATACCCGCCAAATAATGAAACAGGACATAAAACTGACTTGAACATAGCTGTTGAAAGAACTCTAACAAAAACACGGAGACAATACCACTCTCTTAAAACGAATTAGTAGAATTTTTACTTATTCAAACAGTAGGTAAGAAAATTACATCAAATTTAGTCATTTTGAGTAGAATCTACGAATATATTTAGTAAATTTATTGGTTACTTTTAGATTAGTTATTTTTTACTAATTCAAAAAGTAGTTCATTCAATTCCCGCTGTCTGAGAAGCCAACATGGCCGACCAGCTGTTTGATCGGTTCCTTAATAAAGACATTTTTGGCAATATAAGGCTTTATTTAAGTAATAATAATACAAATAAATATTAATATTGAGATAACTTGTATTTTTTGTTAAAAATTGCAGGAAATATATGTTAAGTCAAAACAAATAGATTCCAAATTTTTTTAAATTAATAAAATATTATTTTTTAAATAGTCAATTAAGAAATATTTTTACTTAAAATTTAGTAAATATATTTCTTGATATAACGATAATTAGTTTTATTAAGTTTATTTAGAAATAAATTGCTGGGAAGGAATATAGTAACATTCAAGTAAAAAGCATTGTTAACATCAGCGACATACTTATATACCAAATAACAGATGAATTAGTAGTTTTTTACTAATTCGTTTTTAGAGAGCAGGATGCATATTTCTATATAAGGTACTGGCACCTATAGATGACATTTTTATATTTAAACTAAATGTTGACATTGGCGTATTGGTCGTAAAGAGAAATTGATCACCAAATCAACATCTTCCCCCTTCAGTTAGAAACCTGGAAATAACATGTTTCAGGTGTTTCGCGCAAGGCCTTTAGGTATCAGCTTAGGGGATGTTTGGCGATTCCCATAGGAAGGCTGATAGTCAACTCGTTAATTCTGCTGCATTTTGATATACAGTTGTTTATTATACAATGATATAAACAAGGGACAAAGCAAAGACTGTGATAAATGTTATATTGGCCAAACAACCCAATACCTATAGCCCAACATCAGACTAATATAAGGAAATCAGAAGAGACGGTGGCTCTGGCTCCCCATGCTCTAAATGAGTCACATAGTTTTGATTTTGAAGGGGTTGAGATTGTAGGGCTCCAATCAAACTATTTTAAAAGACTCACGTTGGAATCAATTCATATATTCACAGAAAAAACAGTCGGGCTGCCAGTCTCTACTCCAGCAACCCTTCCTTGATACAATTCAACAGCCGCAACTACAATACAAAGGACAAAGCCTTAAATTGGAAATGACTCTGCGTGAGGTTCATATTTGGGGCATCTAGATATGAGCACATTTCTGGGGTGGATGAGATCCCATATTCAGGGTGTCTTCCTGCACTCTCTTCTCTTCATAAGCGGGCAACCACGTTATCTATTGGAGAAGAGGGGGACGACAAGAATTGGGCCTGTGCGAGCCAGTTATGCCTTGACGATACAGGAGATCGCTCGGTGAGGCCGTGAAATAGGCTCCCTGCGAATATTCGAGTTACAAGAAGCAGGGAGTTAATTAAGAGAGAGTGGAACACTTGTGCCAGTTCAATAATAATTCAGAAAATAGAGTGCAACAGATATTGTCACTGTGTGACTGTGTTTGTGATGTAATAAGAGCATACAGGTAATATTGTATGAATTAATGTAAAGTGTTCAAAGAGAACTAAATGATCTCAGAACAATAAAGTTATTTCATTATACAGTAGAGTCCCGTTAATCCGAACTAATTTGGACCGAGGGTCGTTCGGATTATCGGGAAGTTCGGATTAACCGGAATTGTAAGCTTGAATTAGTTAATTTTGATAATAAAGTCGTATTTATAACGTTGTAAACCGTGAAACTTGTCGGTGATATTAAACTCTAAATAAATATTTCACAATAATAATGTAGGAGGCGAAAATAAAAAAAAAGAACGAGAGAGGACCTTGGCCCATGTTTTTAGGATAGGTATTATTTTATTAGCATGGGCCGGCCGGCCCTTAAAAGGCCGACCCCTGGGAACAAACGACAGTACAGGTCGACAGGGTCTCCAGACGGGAGCTCTCTGTACTCAGACGACGACGACGACGAGTACGAAGGCCAGACAACCAGACGGGTTTCTGTCCCTTGTATTCGCCAACGACGGGATAAGAGCCAGACGGGCTCATATCCAACTATAAGCCGACGACGAGGATATAGCCAGACGGGCTATAGCACAGCGAGCAGGCGGCTCGCGAACGTGCGCAGCAGGAAGAGGACGCGAGGACGCGAATATCGCGGAGTGCGAGTTTGTTCGCGTTTCCCCTCTTCGCTCCACCCCTTGTATATAAACTTTCATCGCGTGTTGATGACTTTTATTTTATTTTATTTTATTCACTTGTGTTTGTTTTGTAAATATTTAAATCAATTTATTATACATTAAAATACCTTTTCTTATTTTACTAATAAATTATAAACTTTTAAAATTGTAAATATCTCTTTATTTTACAATTTCCCTACAATAATAAAATAAAGTTTCTTTAATGTCTAATTTTCATTTATATTCCTCTTAAAAAAAAAAAAAAAAAATCATACGCAAGAGTTCGGATTAACAGGAAGTTCGGATTAGCGAGGTTCGGATTACCGGGACTCTACTGTATTCTTTCTCCAAAGAGTATTGAAGGGTCGCATCGATGATACCAAATAAAGAGGAGGATCAGTATCACAGTATCAGCATTCATGCGAAAGAGCAGCCTGATTTTTGTAGAACAATATTCTAGGAGCAAACCTGGGTTATTCACCAATGTCAAAATGGCCAATGAAACTTTCATAAACTTTTTCACAATAGATGTTAAAATATTAAGAACAATCGTTGGAATATTTGCTATATCGCTCAGGGGCCCACGTCATGTGGGTACGTGGATGGCGACCACGAGCTGCCCGACCTGGGACAGGCAGTCCTTCAGTTCTTTGTATGTCTGTCTCTTCCTTCTATATTTTCAGCAGGCGTCAGACCGTGCGACGGGCCGGCCTGTCCTATTTCTTCCGGTCGCAAAAACGAATGATAGGGCTAGAGGGAGTAAGTTAGGTTCGCCCAAAAAAAAAAAAAAAATTGTGAATAAAAATCGAAACCTGGCGCAATTGACCGTGAAATCGATGCCGGCCTCAAATGTTCTGATAAAAAGCTTTCTTGTTGGCTAGTTAATTTCATCTCTAGAAAGAAAATTAAATTTATTCTTTCATTTTGTTTTTTGTTTTTAGATCCCGACATAGAAGAAACTCGCCTTTTAGCGAGTAAAAAAACAAGCACAACAGCCAGAGGGGCTGGACAACAACAACACGATCGTCCGTCATCTCAATTTCTCGTCATCATCAACACCATCATCATCATCATTAAAAGTACGATCTTGTGAATATCAAAATCCTCATATCAACGGATGGACAGGGTGTTTTTTTTTTTCCTCCCCTCCCCCCGATTAAATAAACCTCCCTCTCTCTCAATGCGCACCACCCAAACTCTCTCTCTCTCTCTCTCTCTCCTCTTCAATGCCAAAAAAAAAAAAAAAAGTTTGTGTAAGACAAATGTTTTATAAATGTTTAGAGAATCATCGTTAACGTGTCAGTGTTCCAAGCGGTCCAAGACCAAAAACAAAAACAATTTAGAATTAAGAAAATATAATCACTATTTCTTCAGATATTAAAAAAAAACAAATTTTGTATATAATTTCATTTGGGACAGACTTTTTATATACCTTTGGCCATACAAGTATTACGTGCCCACGGGGCTTGGAGTAGTTGGTAGCGTGTCTACCTTCTATACCGAACGTCGCGGGTTCGGACCCCCAGGCAGTCCGATGATTTTATTTAAGCCATTTGGATACCAAATGGCTTAAATAAGAATGCCTGGACCCCAATATGTATAATAATCAATAACGGATATCGTTTAAAGTCTTAAATGGCCTAAGTTGCCGAAAAGACTGTGTGAATGTGTGTGTGAGTGAGAAAAAAGTGTGAATGTTAAAAAAAAAGTATTACGTAAGGACTTTTTTTATATCCCCTCCACATCTTGTCACCAATAATAAACAAATTCGCCTGCCTCCTTGCTTTCGTAATCATAATTCTTTTGTCATTTTATTATTTCATTTTTGTAAAATTTATATTTAATTTTTGTCCGGCCCCGCAGCGCGAAAATTCTGGTCCCGCAAAAGAGAAAATGTTCCGCGAGCGGCACACAGAAAAAATTTTGTTTCCGCGGGTGGCAAAAATTTTGCGTCTCTAAAAAAAAAAAAGGTAAAATATTTTTACGGACAGAAAAATTTGGATCCGCGAAAAAAAATTTTTGAGATCAGCCCCCCCCCCCCCCCCCGAAAAAATTTCTATATACGCCCCTGACTAACATGGATACAAAAATGTAAAGCAAACAAAGCCAATAGGGAGAAAACAAAACCACACTCCCCTCCCTGCCCCCTTCTTGTCAGCAAGAATAAGCAAATGGGATAGCCTTCCGCAACCCCTAGGCTTTTTACGTAATACTTGAATGGTCCGTTTTTTTTTAAACCTAAAGAATGTCTGTTTAGTAGGTTTCTTCAGTTCTAGTCAACTAGCAAGGTTATACAAAAGAATCTTGCGTTTTGAAAAGTCTTAAATTTTTTCCAAATAAATATAAAATAATTATTTTCTAGATAAGTTTGAAGGAATAGGATTACTCGAGGCAACTTGATGAAGAAGGTCAAGTTATTTGATGCGTATATATAAGTTCTGGAAAGTTTCCGCGACCGGATGTATGCAAAGATAAGTTTTCTCGGGTTAAGTCGCGTGGGGTGCTGAGATTTACTCGACGTTTCGGCTCTCCTTTTGGAGCCATTTTCAAGAGAAGGAAGTTAGGAGGTAATGGTGAAGGGGGGTTGTTTACGGGGTCGCAGTCCTCCTGGTCCCCAGGTCAATTTGGTGGATGACTCAGAAGCATGGATTGGTCTCTAAGAGCTGGAGTTGCTCACGGCCTGGGGAGTAGGCAGGTTGAGACCCCGGGAACCAAGAGCAAACACCCCGACTTGGGGAGTAGGCAGATTGAGGCCCCGTAGTCAATCTAAACCGAACACAATTACACACACCCAACATTCCTCCAGCTCTCAGAGACCAATCCACGCCTCTGAGTCATCCACCAAATTGACCTGGGGACCAGGAAGACTGCGACCCCGTAAACAACCCCCCTCCACCATTACCTCCTAACTTCCTTCTCTCTTGAAAATGGCTCCAAAAGGAGAGCCGAAACGTCGAGTAAATCTCAGCACTCCACGCGACTTAACCCGAGAAAACTTATCTTTGCATATATATATATATATGGTTAAATAAAATTTCAATTAATAAATAATTTATTTTTATTTTTTCAGTGTGGCCAACTGTTAACAAGTTTCGATCGGAATCCAATCATCTTCAGGGCCTGCAATTAAGAGAAGAACATATATTTCTTAATCAAGAGAAAGAATGAGAATTAAATGTAGGCAACATTGGGTTTCATATGTTTTGATATAAAAATTCTAACCCAACGAAACATCTCCTTTCGGTTTGATGTGTTATTTTCAAATTAATTTGACCTTAAAGCAATTATATATATATAATTAAATAGGAAGGTATTATTATATGATCTTGGAAAATCAACATATTCAAAAATTGTATTGTATAATTGATTTACACAAAGTGAAACAAAAGATTATATGTGAGGATTTAACTTCAGTAAAAAGTGTATTATTTTCGTCCGTTATATATAAAGATAATTCATTGAATTTAATACTAGAATACATTTTAAACAAAGAAAATTATTTATATAAAATAACTTAACATTATAACAATAAACTGTATGGTTTAAAAATTATGATAAATGCTTGTATAATTTCTCTTGATTAAGAAAGATATGTTCTTCTCTTAATTGCAGGCCCTGAAGATAATTGGATTCCGATCGAAACTTGTTAACAGTCGGCCACACGGAAAAATAAATTAAATTTTATTTAACCATGTATATATATGAATCAAATAACTTGACCTTCACCATCAAGTTGCCTTGAGTAATCCTATTCCTTCAAACTTATCAAGAAAATTCTTATCAAGGCAGGAATCCTCGTTTTTTTAAAAATAATTATATTGACATTTAACAAAACAAAGTGTCATTACAGATTTTTCCAAGAAATAAATATGTATGCATTATATAGAATAAAGCGGAATAAAAAAGGGGGGGGGGGGGGCCCCCCCCCTTTTTTAAAAAAAATCCCCAAAATTTTAAAAAAAAGTAATCTTAAAAAATTTTTATTTTCGGGCTTTAATTTCATTTGAATTTGTTACCAATCAATTTAAATAAATAGGAAAGGGGTTAAATGACCATAGATGCCCACAAATCCTTAAATAAAAAAAATAAAAAAAAACAAAATTCATTAATCCACTGTATAGAATTATGTATAAATTTTATAGTACAAGACTCTACTGTACTAGAAATAACAAGTACATAGCTAGTTGACTAGAACTGATGAAACCGGCCCTTATTTCTTCCCTTGTATATAGTTAATATTTTAATTTATTTTTTTGTTTGAAGAAAATGGTGATAACAAACAAATCCATGTGGATGAATAAGAGAAAAAAATTTTCTCAAATTTGTGAAATTCTTCATTATTTGTCCCCCGAATATTTATTAATTCAAATAGGGGGAAAAGGTAAGGGAATCTGCCGATGACATGCCCTACTACTGGACCGCAATACGGCAGTCGCTACTATTTTAATCTGATAGAGCTAATTTCAGTAGTAGGGCATGTTCGGGCTATTTGAATTATTAAATATTTAGACTAGCTCATGATATATATATATAATTCTTTACAGGACGAGTGGCTGAATGTATAAAGAGTAGGGAGGATATTCAAGGCAGCCAAAAGCAATAAAGAAAATATATTTATCTTTAGCTTTATTTCATAAGTTTGTCGACGTTTCGGCTGATATTCGGACCTTCATCAGGACAAAGTGCTGTTTGCCTCGAGCTCTTGGCAACTCCTGACAATGCGTTTGTGCGAACATTCGTCGGATGTCATGACTTCTGGAACAATAGTGAGGTCAATTGCCAGGAGTTGCCAAGAGCTCGAGGCAAACAGCACTTTGTCCTGATGAGGGTCGGAATATCGGCCGAAACGTCGACAAGGGTGTGAAATAAAGCTAAAGATAGTGCTTTTGGCTGCTTTGAATATCCTCACTACTTATAATTCTTTATTTGAAAAAAATCCCCCGCGTTTTGGGAAATTAAAATATGAATCGGTTCAAAAGATTTGTTTTGTATTTTATAAGCGTAGATCTATCACAGAGTGTCAATAATTTTTAAGAATTTTCAAATAAAAAAGACAATTGAAATCAATTTGAGTTATTTTTGGAGGGGGGAGGGGGGGGGGGAATAAAATCAAGTTGAATAAACCCTCTACCCGGGGGTGGAATAGAGAGCAACAGCCACTAAATTTGTTGCGGTCGAGTAAGTAATGCCAAGCGCGGCGAAACCTCGGGTGGGTGACTCCGTGCGGTATTTAATCTACTTGCAAATCCTCAGCTTTCATAAATTTTTGAAAATTGGGGCTGCACGATACGACAAATTATCATGACGTCTAACGGTGGATGGAATGAGTTTACTTTAACTTAGGACTCTCCTCAAGGGCCCGGCCCCATACACGCCGAACTTTGGTACGCGAGCCCTGCTCGGCTCGCCTTCAAACGAGCCAAACCCCTGCTCCCCAAATAAATTAAAATACCCTATCTGAGGCACGAGCCCGATCCATGACAGCCCCGGATCTGTTCCCGAGCCGAGCTCGACAAAAGACCCAAACAGATCTGTCCACACACTAGCGGATTTGGTTCGTTTGAAGGGGAGCCGAGCCGGGCTCGCGTACTAAAGTATGGCGTGTATGGGGCGCTTTAGGGTGCGTTTTCCTCGGTGGGGCTCTCACGATCAAATAAATTTGAGCACAATTTTTTTGTATTTCCTGCTGTTTTGCTCCGGGCGACTGCCGCTAGAATTGTTAACGATAATCGTTTATATTCCAGCAAAAGGTGAATATAATCGTTAGTTGTCAACAATTATTTGATTAATCTCAGGACGAAGTCATCAGAAAGTCGGAAAAACTTTTTGTCGTCTTTACGCAGATGAGAAATGATCAATTTTTGGTACAGACCCTTTTCATTTCTTAGTTCAAACATACCTAAGAAATGAAGACCTTTGCTCATTTTATCCCACAAGTATTTCGTCATCCCATCTTCTCAAAAAGGCATTTCAGTAATAATATTTTACGACTACAAAAAACACAAACTTGTTTTATTATAGAACAATGTGACTGCGAATGAAGATTAGTGAAAATTAAACAAATCGTACACGTTCCGAACAAAATGGCATTAAAGAGCCGCACCGAGGAAAAGGCACTAAACGTGGGCTAAACGACCACTTAAAAAATAAATATTCCAAGAGGGGAATATTTTCTTTTCTTTTACACCGTTATTGACACTCTGTGTATTATTCTGACCAGCATTTATTCTTATAAAAAATAATCATAGAATGTTTTGTAAGTAAATATTTATAAATTTTCTATTTTATACATAATTCTTTTTTTTCTTGATTTTTTTTTCTTAATTTTCCATTTTTTTAACGTTCTTCAATCTCTGAGGACCAGATCAGATCGGAGAGCGAAGAATCTTTCTAAAATATATATATATATAAATATAAATAAGTAAATATAAAAACTCAGATGTGATCAAAATTTAATTAATTTCCATGTGTAAAATTTAAAGATATTTATATACTAATAATCATATTACCAAATGTATATATGTGTATATTTTTAGCTCTAAGAAGGAGAACAAAAACAAAAAAACAAAAAACAAAAACTGGCTGCTTGTAATCTATCTCTGCTGCCTTCTCTCCGAAAATAAAAAAAAAGAAAATTTTTTAGTATTTTGTTTGTTTTTTTTATTTATTTATACCATTCTAAAAAATATCCTAATCAACAATAAAGTCGTAAGCGGGGTTTAATTCATTTTATAAATTATATTTTACGCTACGTCTCAATGTCACCAGTGAGCAACGCAAAAAGACGTCATGGCAGAATTAAACTCCAAAATAGTTGCGGAAAAACTTCTATAAAGGTAAGATAAAATTTCCTGGCACCATTTGTTTGTTTCTTTTCCACTCTTTTTTTTTTGCGTAAATAAACTAAATTTGATGGATTCATAAAAAAAAAACAAGACGAATGCAGCCAAATATTCTTTTATTCTAATTCTCGCCCCTCACGGCTGACGTTTCGGCCCGAGGTCTAGGCCATCTTCAGCACAATGTGCTGATTTTAATATATTATATGCTTTTCTCATTGTATATGTATGCAGCTCTGAAGATGGCCTAGACCTCGGGCCGAAATGTCAGCCGTGAGGGCGAGAATTAGAATAAAAGAATATTTGGCTGCATTCGTCTTGTTTTTTTTTTATGAGTCCATCATCAATAAGCCTACAGCCACAGATTTTTATCGATTAAGCTAAATTTGTTACGATTTTGTTGCCTGGCCCCAAGCCATGCGAAATTTGTGTTGATGTTGATTGATTTCTCAATTTATTCAAAAATAATTTAACGTTGACGACTTGCCGATTCTGATGAAAATCCAAGATCTTTGCTAACTGACGATTCTGCCGCCGAATCCATTCGATATACTCTGTTAAAATAAAAAAAATAAAATGATTAGAGTAGGAATTAATGAAAGAATATAAAATCAAAAATTTATTTCTCTCAAAAAATAAACACGAATCACTCTTCAGCAGAGCCGCAGACGTATTTGACGGGCCTCAGGGCTACTTAATAATACGCCCCCCCCCCTCCCTAAAAGATTTTTTCTAGTTTGTAAAAGGCGATTGTGGCCTTCACGCCAACAATTTTTTTACACATTTTTGAAACAGTTATAGTTTATAATATTTATTTAAATTTAAAAAGTTATTTAAAAATTTGTAAAATTCTATAAACTTCCGGGGGGTCTGGGGGCATGTAAAATTTTTGAAAATTAGGCACTGAAATCTGCGTTTTTAGCTATCCTGAGACGTGAAAAATATTATCAAACTTAACTTGATTTATAAACATTTTAAATTAAAAAATAAGTATTATGGGGCACCTAAGGTGCGACGCGGAGTT
Organism: Euborellia annulipes; assembly: GCA_023213315.1. Classification (NCBI taxonomy): domain Eukaryota; kingdom Metazoa; phylum Arthropoda; class Insecta; order Dermaptera; family Anisolabididae; genus Euborellia; species Euborellia annulipes. The sequence goes on along the minus strand of JAKCPI010014553.1, from coordinate 27,690 downwards.
AAATTCCCCAATTTGGCCACGTTTTCAGTTCAAAAACCGGACATGTGTTCCAAATCCAGACATATGGTAACCCTACCTAAACAGTAATAATAAAAAAATAATACCTAAACAGTTTTTATAAAATTAGTCTCCTCGCCTTGAGTGAAGCAAAATTATCAATTGTAGATTCCAAATCAGCTTTCCTCGTTAATTCTGTTTCCACAGCTAAAACACCCAGACTTAATAAACTGAAAGAAAATGATTTTTTGAATTGTAATTTTTAGATTTTGAGCTTAAAGGGCCCGGGCCCTTTCAAAAAAAAAAAAAATTTCAAGAAAATTTTTTTTGAATTTTTAATTATTTTTTTATTACAAATTTAAGGTTGGAGCTCAAAGGGCCCCCCCTGCACTCCCCCCCCTGTCTGCGGCCCTGCTCTTCAGCTGTGGCTTCAAAAGTTAATAATATTGAACCACACCTGAGAGAGAGAGAAATGTATTTCTTTTTTTTTTTGTGTGTGTTCATCTCACTCTTACCCAACAACAGATTCGTCGTCGTCGTCATCATCGATGTCTTCATTTTCCGAAATCCTCTCACGTTTCACAGGCTGTTTTATTCTTGGTGATCTTGATCTTTGTCTTCTTTTCTTTCTTTCTCTTTCCCGTTCTTATTTTTTTTTTTGTTCATTAAATCAAATAAAAAAAAAGAGAGATTTTTTTATTTTATGTAAACGATGTATATATATAGAACAATTAAATTTTTTTTTCCTACCTTTTTTTCTACAAACTTTTTCGCGTTTTTTGAACCGATTAAAGAGATTAAACCGAAAGGGCGGCTCCAGTCGTGGACAGGGACGCACTTTCCTAAAAGAGAAAAAATAAAAGGTAATCAACCTCAAAGGTGATATAGCAATTTAATTAAATGTCCCTTGTAATTTTATTAAATTCCCTTTGAAAGACGCTCACAACTACTCTACATACACGTAAGCTTAAAAAAGAGATAATTTGCCTAATTACAAATAATTACTTTTTTAAAATTGCAAAGTTCTCTGGCTGACGCTATAATTATCAAAAGAATCGAAGATTTGACGATCCATGCAAATCCGCTCATGTAAATAGATATTTATTTATTTAATCGTTGGTTTGCGGCTTACAGTAGGGTAGTATAAGGGTATTTTATGGCTGGTGGCATTTGTATCAGGAATGAAAGTTAGAAGAAAACGCAGCCAAAATTTTTTTTTTAAAAATATAAGCTGACGTTTCGGTTTTGGTCAAAGCCATCCTCGGAGCTGTTATTGGTCATTATATACATATATTTGGAATTGTATTTGGTATTAATTTAGAATATAACATCAGGAAAAAAAAGTCTTCAGTTCGAGAAAAACTTTTTCCTTCTTCTATCACCAATACAATATATTTATTTTTAATTGAGGTGTATAGCTGATAATATGATTTATTTAAGGTTCAGGAAATCTCAAATGAGCAAGGGCCAACGTTTCGGTCGCATATAGGACCATCATCAGGGCCAAGCCATTGTCAATGTATTATTCCTCATAGTCATATTGGCACTCTCAGTTCATAATAACACAGTGTTTCTAATAATTTGGTCATTGAGTTTATTGCATTATTAATAATTTCTTTGGCCAATATGACCAAGAGGAATATTAAATTGACAATGGCTTGGCCCTGATGATGGTCCTATATGCGACCGAAACGTTGGCCCTGGCACTTTGCATTTAAATAAAAATTGAAAAAACAACTAGCTGTGTTGCTCATTTGAGATTTCCTGAACCTTAAATAAATATATTTATTATTTTTTATTTATTTTTTTTTGTGCCTAATGTGATAATTGACTCAATTTCATTAGAGTACATCTAATTTCAATAGATGAAATTGTACTGCCATGAGTCAATTATTACATTAGGCACAAAAAAATAAAATAAATAAATAAATATATTGTATTGGTGATAGAAGGAAAAAGTTTTTCTCGAACAGAAGACTTTTTTTTCCTGATGTTATAAATTAATACCAAATACAATTCCAAATATTTGTATATAATGACCAATAACAGCTCCGAGGATGGCTTTGACCAAAGCCGAAACGTCAGCTGTTAAAATATACTTTTAAAGAAAAAAATTTTGGCTGCGTACAAAACGGGTGATTTAGAAGACTTAAGTTCACCTGTACATTGTTATGGTGTTCGCCTGGAAGCAATAGTACAAGTTTGGGTCAAGTGTTTCCACAAATGTAGCCATAAAACGTGAATCCCTGTTTTGTCCACCTACCCGGTTTTGTCCGACTACCCCATAAAAAATTTTAAAAAAATGTGTACAACATCCTTTAAAATGTTCTTCAGTTTATTTTTCCTTGTACTTACGGAGGTTCGTTGGCCAACGCTCTGGTGAGGAAAATAAGGCATCCGACCATTCCCCAGATAAATAGAACAATGGCAATGGCCACGCCGATGATGACAGCAGAAGGCACAGTATCCATTGAGAATGGCTCCCCGGATTCCTCGAGGCCTTCGATTGTATCCGATGACGGCTCAGACTCTAAAACGTCATAATTGTGTGCTTATTAGCTTCCTTATTGATTCTAAAAAACCGACTCTCACAAGGTGTGTTCGCTTTTTAAACGAGTTCATCTCTACAATATTATCAACTCTTATGCCTGGTTTACACGGCAAGAGACAATAATTCTTTTTAGTTAGGGAGAGGGAGGGAATTATATTTGTGTAAATAAAATCTCTCTCTTCAGTTATTAGTGCCAGACCTGACACTTTGTGGTTACTCCGAAGAAAAACTTTCATGGGAATAAAACTAAGGTAGGTCCCCGTTTCTTTCCTCAGGAAGAGACATCTCAAATAGATTTAGATAATTTTTCGCCATGAGGTTGGATTTGAACTCGAGTTGCCTTCAAATCAGAATTATAAGTTTATCTGCCTTATCCCCTCATCGTAAATAAAATAATTAGCACAAATAAAAAATAAAATGGCAAACAAAGAAATTATTAAACGATAAATAAATTATTTGTTTAAAACGAAAATAAATAATGAATGATGAGGTCAGATAAAAAAAAAAATGTCATTAATAAGGTGACCAATTTTACTTTCTCTTACCCTATATATAGAGAGAGAAAGTATTGCGATCATGTCAAAAATTCGATGTTGAGATTTTGGTGGATATTTCCAACGTTCGCGCACCATTAAATCCGTTTTTTACGCAAAATTTAATACAAGTTCGTTGTTGCAAATTTAAATCCATTTCTAAAATTGTAAAAAATCGCCAACACACAAAGAGATAGATATACTCTTGGCTACCTAACTTTTGCAAATGTCAAGCGATGACGCTGAGGCTTAGAGGGAATATCAACAACAGATGTACCAACTTAAAACAAAAAAACAGAACTCAAATCGGAACGATGAGAGCGCCACATGGGGGTTATTCCGGGAACTTTTTGATCAAGGTAATATACATGTTTTGAGGTTATCTGGTCATTTTGTTTTGTCATCTGGTACAGCTTGTGAAAATCCAATGTCTCTGAGGCATATGTTCGATGGATACCGAGCATGTATGAAGGAACATCAGTTTGCCCGAGAGGATAATATCCTCTATATTATATTATTACTGAAAATAGCCGTCAGTGTTCTGACTGCAGTACAGAAGGCCTCAAATTTCTTGCGGGATACATAGCTTTCCGCTGTAAACAATGGAACTCCAACAGGAGTTTTAATGGGAGAATCCTCCAGTGCACCGCTGGGATGGATTGGAGCGATTTCTCTCCATGGATTACTGGGACCGCCAGAAGAATGGGTTAAAAAAATTGAAATATTTGAAAAAATATTTAACCAAGACCTAATTATTTATCAATAAAAGGAAATTTGATAAAATATTTTTATAGTCATTTAATAAAAGAGTTTCCCGAAATACAACCACAAATGATTGAAATATATTCGAAAACGAGGAAATTCATCTGCCTTCGCTGGATGTCCTCGAAAGAAAAAAATGGAAAAAAGCAGCTCACCGTAAGAAGCCAAATAAAAATATGAAAATTAGTTTAGGATTCAACATAAAAAATAATGAAATGGTGAGTTTAAATTAAAATATAATGATGTTTATTATTACTTTTCTTCATTATATAAGCTAAAAATTTAAATCTGGCGCACTTTCTTGTTCCCCGGTGACGTAAATTCATTAACCAATGGGAATGAATGAATGAATGAATTATATTTATTTTGCTCTGAGGCGATTTGCCTCCTAGAGCATTAATATTACATAGTATTTACAATTTTTATATGTAGACTGTATTTACAATATAACAAGAAAATAAAAAAAAAGAAAAATTGCATTTTACTAGGAAAAACATTCTCCCTCCCACTACAGAAATTGCTCCTGTTCTTTTAGTAAAAAAGAATAAAATTTACTTTTGAACGATTCTAAAGAATTTAAAGACCTGATATCGCTAGGAATCCTGTTCCATACCCTAATTGATGTCACTAGAAAAGAGGTGTCGAATGCGGCCGTCCGATGAACCGGCATTCGCAAATCCAAAAGATTTGCCCTTGGCACAGCCCTGCTACACTCACCCCTGAAAACGTAACTTTCATAAAGATACTTGGGCATTTTGTTTTTCAGGATGCCGAACACACAACACCCCATCAAATATTCTCGACGTCGTTTTAACTTGAGCCATCCAAGTCTACTATAATAAGGTGTTATGTGCTCGTCAAGAGGCAAATCAAAGACAAATCTAACACAAGCATTAAGCACCCTCTCAAGAGTCAAACCACGCTCACCAGTCATACCGCTGTAAACCAAACAACAGTAGTCGAAGTGGGGCAGGATGAGAGAATTTACCAATAATTTTCTTATTGATGGGGGGAGGCAGTCTTTGTTTCTCTTAAATTGGAAAAGACTGGAATAAACCTTTCTAGATACTTCACGGACATGCTCTCCCCAACTTAAGGTCCTATCGAGAGTGACGCCTAAATTCTTGACAGAAATAGAATAATCTATCTGTTTTCCGTCAATAATAATAGGTGGAATGTTAGGTAGCCTGTGAACATAAGCGCCACTTCCGAAAACCATTGCCTTAGTCTTTTCGATGTTTAATTTTAACTTCTTGCCTCGCACCCAATCGACTATTCGACATACATCCTGATTTAAGAGATAGATTGCCTGGTCTAGGTTATCAAATTTGGAAACGATATAGATCTGGAGGTCGTCGGCAAACAAATGGTAACGGGAATTTATCAAGTGCTGTCCGACATCATTTATAAAGATAGAAAATAAGAGGGGACCCAACACCGACCCCTGAGGCACCCCCGAAATAACCGGCAAGAGTCCAGAACCGCGACCATCCCAATCGACCACCCTCTGACTTCTCCCAGACAAATACGATGCAAACCATGCGGTTGCCGATCTAGATAGATTGAGCCTATGGAGTGACCTGATCAAGATAGAGTGATCGACCATATCGAAAGCTTTGCTAAGGTCAAAGAGCACCATAACCGTCAGTTGCTTCCGATCAATGGCCATCTTTATATCGTCAGTTACCTTAAGAAGAGCAGATTGTGTGCTGTGATATTGCCTATATCCAGACTGGTACGGGTCGAAAGCATCCAGATCCTCCAAATATTGTGTCAAATAATGATGGACAAGTCTCTCAAGTATCTTCGATAAGGTGCAGAGCAGGGAGATAGGTCTATAATCCTTACATTCAGAGGGATTTGAGATCTTGGGCAATGGTCGAACAATTGATGTTTTCCAGGAGCGGGGGAAGACTGACTCTTGCAGACACCTATCAAAGATATGAACCAACACCGGTAAAATGCAAGGAGCGGATAGTTTAATTAATTTCAAAGGTAACTCGTCAGTTCCTTGTGATTCCGATCCAGGCATGTTTATAAATTTAAGGACGAGGTGTGGTTCAACGCTAGGAAAGAAAAATCGTTCAGAGTCGAAAGTGTACCCCTTGAAAAGTACATCACTGTCTATATCCGGAATACCACTACCAGGGTTTCCTCCGGACACAAAAAATTCATTTAGAACGTCAGGATCAATTTTCAATGGTTGACTTTCCTTTGATTTTGTCAGCCCCAATTTTGAGACCTCTCGCCAGAGGTATGAGATGTTCTTGCTCTTATTATCCTTAAAGAACCTTTCGAAAAATTGCATTTTGCCCTTCCTAAGAGAGCTCGTCACTTTATTTCTAGCCTGCCTGAACTGAGAGTAAAGACCAGGATCACCGGATCTTAACGCCCATCTGTGTAAGCGATCACGCTCCTTCATAAGATTCCTAATATCCTCTGTAATCCAAGGGGAAGGTGCACGTTTTCTTTGGACTTTACAAAGAGGGGCGTGTTTGTTAAAAGCATCTAAGAGGATCCCATTAAGATAGGCAATCTTATCATCTATATTATTATGATTGAAAATGGGCGAGAAGTCCACGGCTTCCAATTCATTTAAAAAATCTACATGGTTAAAATTTCTAAAATCACGAAAAGAAATACGAGAAGGTGTAAAGCGAGTTATAGACTTATTTATGTTTAAAAAGATCAAATCATGAGCAGACAGGAAAGAAGCAAGATGTTGTCCCTTAGAGATAATCTTATCATATAAAGGTTCGTTGACAACCATTAAGTCAATCCACGAATGGGAGTTTTGAGTAAAATGTGTTGAACCCAATGGGAGACCGAGAAGCTGAGCCAACAACTTTATTCTCTAGTAACCCCAGTATACGTCTGGTGAAAAGTTCCACCGGTGAGGGAAAGTCGCCCATAACAAAATACCATGTCAATTTCAAAATAGCTCTCGGTACGTAAATATTTTAAGTAACATATAGGCGAACTATAAAATTTCGATCGCTTTTACTATTTGTCCAAAGATTATTATTAACTTAAATTATTTTTTACAGCAATATTAGATGGAGGTATTGGAGAAACGCAGCTGAATACAATACAATCAGCTTTGAATATACTTCCAATCAATCATAACTAAATCAAGAGGTATGAACGATTAGTTGGACTAGCAATTGAGGAAAGTTGTCATGATTGGACGAGAGTTGACAATTTTGAATGAAGGGTAAAAATACTTGATATGAACAATATCAAATATATTCATAATTTGATATATTATGGCGCTCTAAAAAAATAGAAGCATCGTGGAACTACATATTGTTATTAATTCATCCTTATTCTCCAGAAGCATTGCAATAAATTCCATCAGGCGACTCTAAAGAAGACATTGATACTAATTTGCAGCCGTAGAATAGTGTTGTAAATTGTGAAAGAGTTGCAAAGAATTTAAAGGTTGGGTCAAAATAATAGAACCATCTAATATCTCAATATTTTTCTAACCATATCAGATATTTTTACTCAGATTATACAACTAATGATGAACGCAATCAAATATTTCAATTGTGGAAAAATGGCTCATCAATGAATTGCAAAGCAGTTAAATGTTTCTCCAAAACGCAATAAAAAACTCAAACAAAACAAACAGCTGAGAATCCAGAAGACCTAGAAAAACTAATGTTTGTTTGGACTGATATATTGCATTGAAAGTTAAAAAAAAGGCGAGAAGTTGACCGAAGTGTTTATTGTTGACTTCAACAAAGTCACTCATAGTTATACAGCCCAGTATGCTGTAACAGCTGCGGGAAAACTGTTGCCACGTGTGTTTTTGTGCATGCAAGAACCAAAAGGAGAGTTTGGGGACCTCAAGTCAATCAACAAGTTACTTTGCTGACAGAAAAATTCGGAAATGTTCTTCGAAATCTGGGAAATTAACGAAGCAGCATTTCAACAAATTTGTTGCAGAAATTATGAAGCCCTATTGCAAAAATTCGGATTTCCTTTTAATTTTGGACCCATGGGGTGGCCAAACTGACATATCTTTAACAGCCATTTCACAGATGAGGATGGGAATTGCACGGCTACAGTTGAAGTAATTCCACCGCATTGCAGGCCGTTTTGTCAACCGTGTGACGTGTAACGTGTACTTCTTCTTCTTCATTGAAAAAATCCAAAACTCGAGAACGTCCTGCAACGCAATAAGGAACTATCTACACGCAAAGATGCAATAAAAATACATTAGCTTATTCATTTGCAATTATCATCGCCATTATTCGTAGATATAATTGTCTATGCGTGGTTTGCCTTCAAATTGTGTACTTGAATCCAAAGCGTGAAAATTGTTTCGGGTTTTTTTTTTTTTTTGCCAATCTATGGAGTAAAACGCCGAAACACGTCTTATTTTGTTCAAGTCGCTGTTAATAAATGTGGTGTAAATCTGGTCAATATCAACCTTATATCAGCCATTCTCAAAGTGTGTTCCGCGGAACCCCTGCAGGGGTTCCGCTAGAATTCAGACAAAAAAAATCAAAACACCTCTCTCTGGTCGAACGTTTTGACGCGGGCGTATCACGGGGGGCAGCTGAACTTAGTCGCCACCCACAACAGTAACATACAATTTTACTATGCCCCCATTTTCACGAAGAACAGATTAGATTAGATTAGAATTTATTGTATCATAGTGCACACACATATACAAAAGACATATACATTTCATTCGTTCAGTACAAAAGTTCTCAATTTCATGGCGGAGGCCATATAGAAGAAAACCATTCTAAGGGAGGAAACTGAAGGTTCGAGTATCAGGGAACACAGCTCTTCCATCGTTTGCACATCTCCTACCCGGTCCAAATATCCAACTCTCATTGGGGTATATAAAGGACATTCCACCACAATATGAAATAATGTTTCTTTCCTATATAGATTGCACATGGTGCACACTTCCTCTTGGTTGATTATATTAACTCTATTGTTAAGACCGAGCTTCAGGAAGCGCTTACTGGTTAACCTCAACTGGGCCAGGAATTTTTTCAGGTACATTTTCATCTCCCAGGTAAGGTAATCCTGAGGTACAATGTCAGACTGGGTCGAAAATAGTCTTTTCATGAATGGACCATAAGTGGACTCCTTCATAAATTTAAAGTCCTCTTTCATTAATAATTCCTTATAGGCATCCAGCGACGACCCAAGGACAGACGCGACCGCATCCGATGAAGCCAGATCCACATCAACCATCCCCGCCGATGCCAATAGCGCTCTGACCTGTGTTACCCAGTTGTACCTTATATTGTTGCATTTATCCATAGTTATAAGTTTCATAAGACATATCTTCGGGTATCTATGTTCTTCCATGTGAAGTATCTTTCTTAGGTATTTCATTGTAGATCTCAAAACCATATGGGCCAGCTTTATTCGACCTGTCTCGAGTCTCACGGCAGCATCAGGTGTTGTAATTGGAAGCCCAAGCAGTCTTTTAAAAAAGTTTGTCTGAACTCTCTCAATTAAGTCCAGATACCGCAGACTCCATATTGGGGCACCGTACAACAAGGTACTTGTTACCATAGCTTCGAAAAGACGTACTGCCGAATCCCAACCAGAGGCCCTTGAACGCTGATATACTCCAATTACTGCCGATGAAGCGAGAAATGCCTTGCTCATTGCATCTTTTGTCGCAGTCAAGAAAAGCCCTGAGCTGGAGAATGACGCTCCAAGATATGTATATTTAGAAACACACTCTATGAGAGAATCGCCATATTTAAAGTGAGTAGTCCCAGCAAAACGACCCTTATGAAAAATTATAATTTTAGTCTTCTTTATATTTAATTTAAGTCCATTTCTGCTACAGTACTCATACAATGCTTTCAATTTTCTATTTGTCTCTGACGGTGTATTGGAAAGAAGCACTAGGTCGTCCGCGTACATGAGCTGCAGAATTTCCAACGATGCATTAACCGATATCCCTGAGCATCCATGATTTCGAAAATGGTCTTCCATATCTGCCACATACAAGCTGTAACAGCTGCGGGAAAACTGTTGCCACGTGTGTTTTTGTGCATGCAAGAACCAAAAGGAGAGTTTGGGGACCTCGAGTCAATCAACAAGTTACTTTGCTGACAGAAAAATTCGGAAATGTTCTTCGAAATCTGGGAAATTAACGAAGCAGCATTTCAACAAATTTGTTGCAGAAATTATGAAGCCCTATTGCAAAAATTCGGATTTCCTTTTAATTTTGGACTCATGGGGTGGCCAAACTGACATATCTTTAACAGCCATTTCACAGATGATGATGGGAATTGCACGGCTACAGTTGAAGTAATTCCACCGCATTGCAGGCCGTTTTGTCAACCGTGTGACGTGTAACGTGTACTTCTTCTTCTTCATTGAAAAAATCCAAAACTCGAGAACGTCCTGCAACGCAATAAGTAACTGTCTACACGCAAAGATGCAATAAAAATACATTCGCTTATTCATTCGCAATTATCATCGCCATTATTCGAGAATATAATTGTCTATGCGTGGTTTGCCTTCAAATTGTGTACTTGAATCCAAAGCGTGAAAATTGTTTCGGGTTTTTTTTTTTTTGCCAATCTATGGAGTAAAACGCCGAAACACGTCTTATTTTGTTCAAGTCGCTGTTAATAAATGTGGTGTAAATCTGGTCAATATCAACCTTATATCAGCCATTCTCAAAGTGTGTTCCGCGGAACCCCTGCAGGGGTTCCGCTAGAATTCAGACAAAAAAAATCAAAACACCTCTCTCTGGTCGAACGTTTTGACGCGGGCGTATCACGGGGGGCAGCTGAACTTAGTCGCCACCCACAACAGTAACATACAATTTTACTATGCCCCCATTTTCACGAAGAACAGAAAACAAAAAGGAAACTGAATTCATGGATTCATAATTCTTTTTTTATCCAACTTGCAAAAGCCCGAAAGTATATCAAAAATCTATTTTAGAAATGTCGTCAGATACAAGTATGGAGTCACTGTTCAAATCGACGCCTCTCAACGATTTTTGGTGCAGAATTCGTGATGAATATCCAATACTTGCCAAAATGGCTTTGAATATTCTTCTCCCACTCCTAACAACATATTTGTGCGAAACAGGATTCTCAACCTAAGCAGCCACGAAAACAAAATACCGCAATAGAATGGACGCCGAACCTGATGTGAGACTTCAACTATATCCTATCAAACCTGACATCAACCAGTTGATGAAAAATAAAAACAGTTTCATACCTCCCATTAGTTAGATTTTTTTTCTTTTTTAATATCTTCTATTATTATACTTTATATATAGTAATTTACTAAGTAAAGTAAGTAATAAGTAGTAACTGTTACATTGTACTTTTATTATTATATTAATAAAGAATACATTTTTAAAAACAATTGTTTTATTGTAGGGTTCCGTCAAAAATTTCGCTTTCCAAAAGGGTTCCGTCACCAAAAAAGTTTGAGAACCGCTGCCTTATATTATGTAAATTTGTTTATTTATAATCAAAATGTACAGTGTCGTAGTGAGCTTAACTGGCACCCTGGGCACAATAACTTTTTAGCGCCCCCTCCCCTCATTCGAAAACAATATAATATTATATGTAACATATACAAAACAAGGAATCAATTATAATAAAAATAAAAATTATTCAGCAATTTTTTTGTTTTGCGGGCCCTTTGTGAGTAGCACCCGGGGCATGATGACCCCCTTTGCCCCCCTTCTCGCTACGCTACTGGCTCTACATAATAACAAATTCCACGGCTCTAGGGGATATTTTGACACGGACGAAGGACAGAGGGTTGACAATTATATATATATATTTCTTTTGTGAAGACCAGGTAAATGATATAAAAAAAGAAACTTGATCGTTTTCTTCTCTAGAGGGTAACAAGTTGAAAAGTTTTGCATTTTTTTGGCCGTCTTCAGAGTCAATTTAACTACAAAAATTGCGTGTTTACTTGTTCAAGTAGTGGAAAACTTTCTTCACTGATAAGTTCGAGTAACTAGGTTTAACTAATGATTCAAGCCAGGCTACTAGCCCGCGGGATCCCCGTGTAAACTAGGCGATATAGAGGGAATTTTTAATTTCTCAAATAGCGAGCGGTGTATGATAAATCAACTCTTGGTTTTATCCCATTTCCGGAGGGCCTTGCAGTACCCTGGTTTTGTATACGGGCCCCAAAAAATAAAAAATATATTATTTTTTCTTGAAACATTTAATAAAATTTAAAGGGTCGCTAATATTAACGTCCTCTCAATCTCCGTCTATGAAATACAAGAGTTATTTGCATACTGTGTTTATTAATCTGATGTTAAAATAGAGACCAAGTTGACCTTTCTCTCTTTCTTTTTTCTCTTTGAAACTTTGCTAACGTATATCTTCTTTATTAGACTATTTACCCAATAGAGAGAGAGAGAGAGAGAGAGAGATTAACCACTTGAACAAATTGAAAAAGAGGAAATATAGTGGCCTGTCCTTACCTTGGATTTATTCTCTCTCTCTCTTCAAAGGACATTTCATGGAATATAATATGTAATTTATATACCGGTATTTAAAAGAAAAATTTATTTTTATTGAGAGAAGAGATTTTAGAGACATATGGTTAGACAAAATCTATAAATATAATTCAATAATGTCTGTCTGTCTACCTCATAGAATAAAATATACATGGAACGAGCGTAGCCAAGTACACCTCTCTACATCTACCTAAATTTTTGTATTCTATTTAGACAAAACTCAGATCTCTTCCCAACTTCAACTCGAATCCATCTAATTAAAACACTTGTATTTGCAATCTTCGACTATTGTAGCTTAGTATTTAATGACATGTCATGCGAGATGAGTACTAAGCTCGAGAGACTACTCAACTCGTGGGTACCATTTATATATTCAATATAATGTCCCTAATTACCACCACATCACCCCTTATCTACAAAAATTGGATGGGTTAAACTCATAAAAATAAGGTAATATTTTTATTTAAACTTTTCACTCACGATTCCCGACCATCCCTGAGGCCAGAAGCGTAACTATAATAGTTTTAAAAGTAGATATCGAGAATATCTCAAATTGAAGTGAATAATGGCATGTTGGGGAGATTGATGATATTAAAAGTCTATGTATTGATAATGATATATAGTGATGGGATTGATGAAAATATGTATTGTACAAGGGTTGATCAAATGAAAAGGTACGAAACGACGTAAAAACGTAACAGTTAAATATTGGCAAATTCCGCCATGGGACAACGTAGCTAGACATCTCTGGATGCCATGGAGTCTCTGACTTCGATCGGAGCATGCGCGGGCGCCCGAAAGCGGCGTCCAAATGATGCTTCATTCCGTATGAGGACAGGATGGCGTTCGCGTTGCAAAATTCGACAATTGAGGAGCAGCGAAGTGTTATCCGATTTCTGACAGCAGAAGGTGAGAAACCGGCAGCTATTCGTCGCCGGATGGTGACCGTTTACGCTGCTGACGGGGGGCGTGATTCTGCTCCATGATTACGCGCGTCCACCTGTCTCCAGAGTCACACACATGGAACTGGCCAAGTTCAAGTGGCAGACGTTGGACCATCCGCCCTACAGTCCGGACATGTCGCCCTGCGATTTCCATGTGTTTGGTCCACTGAAGAAACATCCAAAAGGGAAGCGCTTCAACTCGGGCGGCGTACTCATGGATGCTGTGAAGGACTGGGTCTCGCTACGGCCACACCAATTCTGGGAACAAGGAATCCTGAGGCTTGTTCATCAGTGGGATCCTTGTGCTCAGGCCTATGGTGTATATTTTGAATAAAGTCTACATTTGTCCCCAGAGTGTCGTTTCGTACCTTTTCATTTGATCAACCCTTGTAATGTAATATAATTATAAATATAAGTATATATAAAATGTCAAATTTAAAAAGATATACGAATGTATAATTTAATAATTGTTTTCTGAGTGTGAAAATTATGTAATCCCCATATTAAGGCTCATTAGGAGGGGCACAGCCCTCAGAGCCCAAATAAATATTTATATTTCTAATTTGTATCGGTTCTGTCACTACAGAATAATTATTTGTAGAGTTTAGTATGTTTATATAATAAAACTTTTTTTATCATCTTACTTTTATATGAATACATAATATTTGAAGAATTGAGGGGTTGTAACCTTTATATATAGATAGATGCATAAAGACGTAAATGAAGTACAAAAAAATTGTCCCTATAGACACCTTCTGACTATCATTTTATAAGACCGACCCGTTTTTGTCACAAGACTTCTCTAGTTATGACAGCAGAAATATTTCGAACTAAAAGGCTTGAATAGTGCAAATTACTACTTGACAACACTAATTTGAACAAAATCGCTGATGAGAGACAAGCAGGTTTTATTTTGCTTTTTTGACTCAATATAATTATTTATTTCTCTGTTTTCAAATTACACCATTTGTGTTTTCTCTTCCAAGTGTTATGAGAGGTGTCCCCTCTTTTAACTCACACCCACATATTTTGTATAGAAAATAATTGTACATATTTATTTACACTCTGATAGAGAGGGAGATTTTTTTTTTATTTTGTTTTAAATCATCCCGATTTTCATGTTTTTCAGAAGGGGGAAGAGAACATTTCATTGAATTAAGTCAACTGTAAAATGTGGAATTATTATTATCATGAATTAACACTCAACATGTCTATTTTACGTTTATAAATTCTCCAAGGTTTTTTTTTTTGTTAATCAACACACACACACACAAGAGTAAATACCCTTTGGCAATATTATTATTATTATTATTTTTTATTTACAAATATATATATATGATGTAGAAAAAAAAAAAGATATATTTTTTAATTAATTGAATGTATGCTTGAATTCCTTTTAATAATTTGTTGAAAATAAAAAATAAATTAAAGAATTGATCTTGGAATAAAGGCTGAGATTATTATAAAATGAAATCTGGGCACTTGCAGTGTTTATTAAAATTTCGCCAATATCTTCTGTAAACTCAAAGGCAAAAAACTTAACTCTGAGACCAAAAAGACTGCGGATCCCCGAAGACAAATCAACCAAGCTGTAACAAGAACAAGAATAGATCACAGGAATTGAAAGGGAAAATAATTTTATTATTACCAAACAAATTTATTTTTTTCCATTCTTCTCTTTTCTTTTTTCACTTAACCAAAAAAAACTCCTTCTCTATACTCTTAGCCCTGCTACACGCCCCTCCTCTTTTTAGAAATGACCCGTACCGTACATTACTAAGTATCATCACCATGTCTGATACTTTCTCCTGTCCAGCAGCTTTTGAGTAGACCGGAACAAATTCCCTTCGCCTGATTGGACTACGTGTACACCTTTTTTCTCCTACCCGGAATGGTTGAGAATTAATATTTTCCTTATTTCTCTTAAAGACCATCCCTCTCTGGGATAGGAACATTCCCCAGATTTAAACAATCTGAGGGACCGGAGGAATAGCATAATGGAATTCACAACTAATGTTTGAGAGGAATTGAAAAGACCAGGAGATTGGCTTTGTCAGTGAGCCAGAAGAGGAATAGGGACCCTATTAGCGAAGGATACAAGAAGCAAGTGGAGGTGCAAAGAAGCAGAAGACCCCCTTCTGGAGAACAACTGGAAGAAGTA
This sequence comes from Euborellia annulipes, assembly GCA_023213315.1. Lineage (NCBI taxonomy): Eukaryota > Metazoa > Arthropoda > Insecta > Dermaptera > Anisolabididae > Euborellia > Euborellia annulipes. Next base: position 12,245 of record JAKCPI010014553.1, on the reverse strand, counting down.
TGCAAAGAGGAGGGTCTTTAAGAGAAATCAGGAAATTATTAATTCTCAACCGGGAAAAGGTGTGAAGGAAAAACTACACGCAGTCCAATCAGGCCAAGGGAATTTATTCCGTTTTTATCAAAAGCTGGACAGGTCCTTTTTCAATTAAGGAGAACGTATAAGATATGGTGGTGGTACTTGGTAAAGGAGTTGTTTTGGTTAAGGGAAAAAAGAAAAGAGAAGAATGGAAAAAAATAAGTTTGTATGTGATTGTCCGAAATAAAAGATAATAAAACTATTTTCCCCTTCGAAGCTCTGTGATTTATTCGTGTTCTTGTTATAATTCTAACCGATCCACTCTTGGCCGAAAAGTCGAGTAAATCTCGCCTTAACACCAGAGACTGTCTTCACTTACATCCAGTAAAAATTTTGTTTTATTTGATTGAAATAACAACTCTTGTTCTGGAGGTAAATTCAATTCCACTATACAGTCGACATTTCGAGAGTCCGAACGCCTCCCTTCTTCAGGACTAATGTGCTTTTAGAAAATAAACCTTCTCCTTGATTTTACCATTAGTCTAAATTCGTCTATAGAAAGGCATTTATAAAAGAGTTATCAAGATACATTATAAATGCTTTTCTACAGGTATGCAGACGAATTTAGACTACTGATTTCATACTCAAATAATAAAACCAAGGGCAAGGTTAATTTCCTGAAACCACATTAGTCCTGAAGAAGGGAGGCGTCCAGACTCCCGAAACGTCAACTGTATAGTGGAATTAATATACCTCCAGAACAAGCGTTATTATCTCAATATCTACACCAATCTTTATTATTTGATTGAATTTATTGCTACTGCTTCTGAACAGTTATGCAGTTTTGTTGTTCATTATTCTCCTTTTTCAGGCTAAAAACAAGGACACAAAACAATTTTGCCGCCTTCAGCGGGCTTTCTTATTTGCCAGGAGGCTGCGCGCCGTTATAGTGCAATGGAAAGCACGCCTAACGTCTATCCATAAGAGAGTAAAATTTCACTTGGAAATTTCAAAATGATGTTGGTCAAATAGAGCGGGATAAATAGAGTTTCGGGATGACCGAGCTGGACCTCGGGGGTTTTTCTTTTGAGGAAATTGGAAAAAACTAAAAAAGTAGACCAGTAAAGTACTAGTACTCAAGATTTCCCAAAGACAAGATCAAACGTACTTTGTTTTGAATTGGAAATGGGAAATATTTAAAATTTGAAAGAAATCGTTAAAGCGAATTTCGAGAAAAGTTGAAAAAACTAAAAAAGTACTAGTAGCCGAATATTCGCTAGAGTAGGACCTAGCGGAATTTTAAATTGGTACCAAAAATAGTATATTATTTAAAATTAAAAAAAAATCTTTAGAGCCGTTTTCGAGAACTGATGTGCTTACAAACAAACAAAAAAATGACATTGCTCGTTTAATAGTATTAGATTAGATAGATAGATTAAGTTTAATTAAATCTTTTTATTTAACAAGACTGTGTTTTTTTTTTTATTGGCGAGGTCAAACATCCCATGGCCCCCGGGAATCGAACCCAGAATCTCCAGCCTAGGCATGCTGTCCATTGCACCAGGCCACCGGACCCTCGGCCTACACCAAAACTCACTTCTCCTTGTATGCAGTTAGTCGTGCAAGTCACTAACAAAGTGAAAAACTTTAAAGAAAAATTTATCACTTATCTGCCGCTTTTTAAACCAGTAGAGGGAGAGACATCTGGGTCTGCTCTAACACACTACTGTAAGCAGGGAAGGGGGGTTAAGTTATAGTTAAATATTTTTCGAGATCTATATTATTAGTGACTTGCACGACTAACTGAATATAAGGGGAAGTGAGTTTTATTGGTGTAGGCCGAGGGTCCGATGGCCTGGTGTAATGGACAGCACGCCTATGCCCCGCAAAGGCTGGAGATCTTGGGTTCAATTAACAGGAGCCATGGGATGTTTGGCCTCACCAATAAAAAAAAACACTCGCAGTCTTGTTAAATATATCTATGACTTGTTTAGTCTGAATCGAGGTATTTGAATACTATTATCTTATTCAAATATATAGATCTAAAAGAATATTTAAGAATTTAAATCTTTCAATTATTATTGGATAAACTGATAATCTTTTATAAGAGAAAAGATCACGACACGTACCTTTATTAAAATGTGAATGTTTAATTTTATAATCATCTAAATCGGGTCGTGGTCGTTTTGGCGGAATGTGCCGCATCTGACATCCATAATTATTTTCACTCTCACCCAAATCTTAAAACAATTATATACTGTAAATAACAATCCAATTAAAAAGAATAAATGAAAAAGATATTTACGATATTTGCATTGCATATGCGCTAATATTTGATAAACGCCCTTAAAGCCCGGATACCAATCTTCATCGAACAAAAGAGGAAAGACCTTTAAAACAAAAAAGAAAAAATATTTAATAATATTCACGATTTCCTTGGACCAAAAACTTGGTGTTAATAATGAAGACGTATAAACAAAAGCTAAAAATCTAGTGTGTCCGGTTGCACACCACACAAATTCACTTTTTCATGTTTCGGTAATTGAAAGATGTGTTCTTTGCTTGTTGTCACACCAGATTTTTTGTGTCGATATATATTTAGTTTCTTCCGATATATTAGAATTAAGATTTAGCCGAGTCTTTTATTAATAGATAAGACATCGTTTCTAGGGCGCCCAAAAAAATGATCCCCTTCTTATTAAAAAACTTGGCGAATGATTGAGTAAAATGCCCTTCTCTCTAGCTGTGTGAGTTCTTAATATTGTTCTTACTATTTTAAAAGTATTGTATAATGATCTTGATGGGGATGAATTCCTCTTCGCACTCACAAAAAGTGAATTTGTCCCATCAAACTGCTGATTATACATCGATTTCTATTTGTAATGGGATCTGTCCTCAGGTGTGGATTTGTGAACAAGTGTGAGGAAAGAATAGATGTAAAAATGAAATAAAACCAGCTGGATAAAGGAAGCTTGTTTCATAAACTTCGAAATTGAAGAGGGAGCGATGATTAAAAACTCTCTGAGTGGCATTTGACTCGAGGATCGAATTTGTTAGAATATCGCCGTTCAACCTGAATATAGAATCATTCTAATTATTAAAAAAATAAAAAAATTCACTCTACACAGTTTTTATATTAATAAAAAAATTACCTTTTGAGTATTTGAAAATGTAGAGATTTAAAAGATTTTGACTGCGATCTTATGAAAAAAGTAAATAAAAGATTTCTATTCTAATAAAAGAGTTGTGTATGATGTCACATTCAACTTTGTGTCTTTTATTTTATGTAGAATTTGAAGAATTCCCCATCGCTGGCTGGCTATTTATTAGAAAGTGTGATGTAATTAAGCACATCACTCATAAAATGAAGTAGTTGACCTAAAAAAAAAATTAAGAATTAGTTTTGGGTAATCAGGTGAATTATACCGCAAGTTAGATGAATTTATTAATATTTACCTTTTATTAGCAAGAAAATTCAAAATTTTCTCTCTTTTTCAATAGTTCACACTCACATATTCACTAAATTATAACAAAAAAGTTTTATTTTCATTTACTACAACAAAAAAAAGTGTTTGTAATAAAGGAAAATAGAAAATGGAAAAAAGAGCAAGAAAGTTTTGCATTTCTTGTCTGATAGATATAAAAAAAAAAAAAAAAACCGTAAAAGCCGGGAGTCTGAAGAAATTATATCAGTGAGAATGAACTTGATTTTTTGGATTACGGGCAAATGAGTGAGGGGGCCAACGTGGAAGAGATCCTACCTAATCTACTATCAGAGAATACGTGTGTGTGACCCCGTCCCCACCATCAGATCGGTGGAGCCCTCGAGTCTGTCCCTAGCCTCAAAAGGATTGCAATTTGAACCCTCCAGGATATTCCCGGAGAAACTGCAATCCTTCCCTGACTCATTTAAACTCATAGAGCCACCTCAAATCCATCCTCAAAGATACAAAAACATAACAGATTCCCGAACGCGTCAACAAACCGACCTCATCTCCTTATGAATCGTTCATGGAAGGAATCAACGAGAAAATCTTTCATTTTAGTTCTCTGTTTGGATCCTAAATATACAACAGAGCAAGAGTTCCTAACAACAAACGAAATAGCTAACGATTAGAGAAGGTACACCTACAACTAACAACAACAACAACGAATATCCAATAGAGGCCTAGAATGAAAGGAATTCTCGTTGATTCAGCTGAAAAAGAACAAATCCTGAAAAAAAGCGAATTAGAACCCTTTAATATGCTTTGCACCATGCTAAGACTCACTGTAACTGCCTCTGCTCTGCTGGTCCTCGAAGCTCTCGGGATCTGTAACAAAAGAAAAAAAAATTAGTAATTTTATATTTTGTTGATCTAGTATTTATGTATTTATAAGATATATGTGTGTACAGGGGCTATCAGAGGAGGGAAGGCGAATGAATAGCCTCTCAAAAATTTGGGGCCAAGTTTATTATAGAAAAATATAAGAAAAAGGAACGAAGAAAGAAATTTAAAATAAAACATTCAATGCTATTTTTTTCTACTTTGCACAACTCGGGACTTGGATTTTCTCTGAACGGCCCTGTGTGTTTATTTAAATGTTTGTAATAATAATATATATATATATTCACCTGCAGTGAAGGCTCGGCGAGGCCCGAAGCTCCTTCCAAAGCATCAATTGGACACTGGCACTAACACAGGCACTACACTAATGAAAAGTCACTATTACACTCGAGACTCACGCGCGCGCACATCTGAAAAAAAAAAAGAAAACATTTATTAGAATATCACTTAATTACAATTGAGATAAGAGTCACTAGCAAGGAGAGAAAAACTTGAAGTTTGAAAATAATAAAATTCTGCTCTTATAAATTGATGACTTATTAAAATGAAATGAGTTATAGAGGGAGAAGTAAAGCGTTTTCAACTAAAGTTTAAAATTTAAAGAAGATATAATGCTTATTTATCGCATCTTCTGCAGGACCAAAACATTTTTGACAAATTGACTCTCGTTTGGGCATTATTTTATAACATATTTATCCTCAAGATAGCCGGGGCTGCCAACGAGGCTGTATAGAACACAGGGGTCTGGATGTAGCCAAATTAGGTGATGTAGGATTTAAAGAAAGAGTAAGGATAAATATATTATTCATTATAATTCCTAAACGAGGTCAACTTGCTTCTCCCTTAGAATTAGCCTGAATGTGACCGAAACAGCAACGGCCCTGGCTTGTGATATTAAGGGTGAAATATTCAAGACTAGAGGGACTCGTTCATTAGGGGCAGGATCTGGCAGCCAGAGGATTGACAAAGTACCCTTTGGAGAAACTAGAAGGAAAAGAAGAAAGAGAATTAGAAAAAATATTCCTTGCACGGACATATATATTAAAAAAAAAAATATACAGTATATATATATAGATCGCGGGTTCGGATCCCAGGCAGTCGGATGATTTTATTTAAGCCAAATGGCTTAAATAAGAATGCCTGGACTCCAAATACATATAGCCTATTATAAAAAAATACTAGTATCGTTAAAAGTTTTATATGGCCTGAATTGCCGAGAAGACTGTGTCTGTATCTGTGTGTGAGTGGGAATGAGAAAAAGTGTGTTTAAAAAATATATATATATATGGTCACATTTAATAAAAAATTTAGAATAGACCCATAAATATTTGAACAAACTAGCTAGCTCTTTTAATAAATGTGAGTGTTGATTCTCAACTCCCTCATTTCCTCTAAAATTGTCTGTTTTTATTTAAAAACTATTCTGACGAAGGGCGGGAATGTCGTCTGAAACGTCAACACTCAAATAAAAATAAAATAAGAAAAGATTTTATTTTATCCCTGGCTGCCATCTTTTGTATATATATATACATTGCATAGTCCTAACAGTATTTGAAAAAAAAAAAAAAAAAACAGCTTTTATGAGAAATATAATTATTAATCCAGAGCCCTCAATGCTTATGAGGAAAAGCTACGAATTTGCAACATCAATCGAGTTCGAGAATGAATTAGAATAAAAAAATATAGCCAGAAAGCAATATAAAAGAGTGAATGATAATATAGTTTCTTGGTGTATATATACAACATATATTTAAGAATAAAGTAAGAGATATCTTTGCTTTCTTGGTTATTAAAATATGTATAAAACAAACAATAATATTATTAATATCAAAAGCTTTTAGTATAATTTAAAATCTATAAATTGAATCCTGACTATCAAATGAAAAAATCTGATCTATTCTAAAAAATTGTAAAGTCAGTTTTCAATTAATCATAACAGGGACTAACTAGTTAATAAGAAATTAATTATTTCTAGAATAAAAATCAATTCTAATTGCTTGCTATCAACTCAAATCAAAATATGACAGATCTGATCTAATTTAGGTGCAACTGTATTCAAATAAAAAACAAATATCAACATTTATAGATTGATGGGTTTAAAAGACCTTCTATTTATTAATTTTAAAACAATAAAATTAGTAAAGGAGAAAATTATTGAATTACTAGTAAATATAGGAACACACAAGGACATGTGAGATAGAAATTGCATGCAAAGTATTTACAATTAATAATCAATAATAAATCTTGGACCAGGTGAGTATTAATGTATATATAAATTAGAAAAATTATTAATATATATACTTTAATACTCGCCTCGAGCAAATCCTTCAATTAATTAAAAAAATATCAATAAAATTTCCCTCCTTTTTTGTGAGGTGAATTTTATTAATTACTTAAAATTCACTCACAAAAAATAAAAATAGATGAAATTATGCTAAATATTTTATTTTGCTCTAATTAAAATGTATTAAAATGAAAAAATGAATGAGAAATTTAAAGAAATTAATAAGAAAATGAACTTGTCTATATTTGATAGAATACTATTAAATATTTAAAAACACCGAATATTAATTGAAATATAAAAAAAAGGATTGAAATAATAAAAGAATGAATTTTAATTTACCTTAAGCATCATTTGATTTGATGATATTTAAGAATTAATAATTAAAAAATAAAGAAAAGAAATTTGACATTTACTAGTAGAAAATAATTCCAACTCGAGAAGGCCAAAGTCAATAGAATGTAGATGTGTCAACTTGATATCTAAGCCTTTATGATAAATTAAAATTAAATTATTTAATTATTAAAATTTAACTTCAAAAAAGTATTTTAATATTTTTTTAAAAATTTTTCATAGTCTTATTTTAATTTTTTATGTATAAAAAAATTTTCGTAATGACACTTACAAAAAAAATAATTTTTTTTTTAAACTAATTTAATAATTAAAATAAGACTATGAAAAATTTTTAAAAAAATATTAAAATACTTTTTTGAAGTTAAATTTTAATAATTAAATAATTTAATTTTAATTTTCCATAAAGGCTTAGATATCAAGTTGACTCATCTACATTCTATTGACTTTGGCCTTCTCGAGTTGGAATTATTATCTTCTAATAAATGTCAAATTTCTTTTCTTTATTTTTTAATTATTAATTCTTAAATATCATCAAATCAAATGATTCTTAAGGTAAATTATTATTTTTTATTATTTCAATCCTTTTTTTTTATATTTCAATTAATATTCGGTGTTTAAATATTTAATGGTATTCTATCAAATACAGACAAGTTCATTTTCTTATTAATTTCTTAATATTTCCCATTCATTTTTTCATTTTAATACATTTTAATTAGAGCAAAATAAAATATTTAGCATAATTCCATCTAATTTCTATTTTTGTGAGTGATTTTAAGTAATTAATAAAATTCACCTCACAAAAAAGGAGGGAATTATTTTATTTTTTTAATTAATTGAAGGATTTGTTCGAGGCGAGTATTAAAGTATATATATTAATAATTTTTCTAATTTATATATACATTAATACTCACCTGGTCCAAGATTTATTATTCATTATTAATTGTAAATACTTTGCATGCAATTTCTCTATCACATGTCCTTGTGTGTTCCTATATTTACTAGTAATTCAATAATTTTCTCCTTTACTAATTTTCTCGTTTTAAAATTATTAATAATAGTAGAACGTCTTCTAAATCCATCAATCTATAAATGTTGATATTTGTTTTTTATTTGAATACAGTTGCACCTAAATTAGATCAGATCTGTCATATTTTGATTTGAGTTGATAGCAAGCAATTAGAATTGATTTTTATTCTAGAAATAATTAATTTCTTATTAACTAGTTAGTCCCTGTTATGATTAATTGAAAACTGACTTTACAATTTTTAAGAATAGATCAGATTTTTTCATTTGATAGTCAGGATTCAATTTATAGATTTTAAATTATACTAAAAGCTTTTGATATTAATAATATTATTGTTTGTTTTATACATATTTTACTAACCAAGAAAGCAAAAATATCTCTTACTTTTTATTCTTATTATATATATGTTGTATATATACACCAAGAAACTATTATCATTCACTCTTTTATATTGCTTTCTGGCTATATTTTTTTATTCTAATTGATTCTCGAACTCAATTGATGTTGCAAATTCGCAGCTTTTCCTCATAAGCATTGAGGGCTCTGGATTAATAATTATATTTCTCATAAAAGCTTTTTTTTTTTTTTTTTCAAATACTGATAGGACTATGCAATGTATATATATATATACAAAAAATGGCAGCCAGGGATAAAATAAAATCTTTTCTTATTTTATTTTTATTTGAGTGTTGACGTTTCAGACGACATTCCCGCCCTTCGTCAGAATAGTTTTTAAATAAAAACATACAATTTTAGAGGAAATGAGGGAGTTGAGAATCAACACTCACATTTATTAAAAGAGCTAGCTAGTTTGTTCAAATATTTATGGGTCTATTCTAAATTTTTTATTAAAATGTGACCATATATATATATATTTTTTAAACACACTTTTTCTCATTCCCACTCACACACAGATACAGACACAGTCTTCTCGGCAATTCAGGCCATATAAAACTTTTAACGATACTAGTATTTTTTATAATAGGCTATATGTATTTGGAGTCCAGGCATTCTTATTTAAGCCATTTGGCTTAAATAAAATCATCCGACTGCCTGGGATCCGAACCCGCGATCTATATATATATACTGTATATAATATATATGTCCGTGCAAGGAATATTTTTTCTAATTCTCTTTCTTCTTTTCCTTCTAGTTTCTCCAAAGGGTACTTTGTCAATCCTCTGGCTGCCAGATCCTGCCCCTAATGAACGAGTCCCTCTAGTCTTGAATATTTCACCCTTAATATCACAAGCCAGGGCCGTTGCTGTTTCGGTCACATTCAGGCTAATTCTAAGGGAGAAGCAAGTTGACCTCGATTAGGAATTATAATGAATAATATATTTATCCTTACTCTTTCTTTAAATCCTACATCACCTAATTTGGCTACAGCCAGACCCCTGTGTTCTATACAGCCTCGTTGGCAGCCCCGGCTATCTTGAGGATAAATATGTTATAAAATAATGCCCAAACGAGAGTCAATTTGTCAAAAATGTTTTGGTCCTGCAGAAGATGCGATAAATAAGCATTATATCTTCTTTAAATTTTAAACTTTAGTTGAAAACGCTTTACTTCTCCCTCTATAACTCATTTCATTTTAATAAGTCATCAATTTATAAGAGCAGAATTTTATTATTTTCAAACTTCAAGTTTTTCTCTCCTTGCTAGTGACTCTTATCTCAATTGTAATTAAGTGATATTCTAATAAATGTTTTCTTTTTTTTTTTCAGATGTGCGCGCGCGTGAGTCTCGAGTGTAATAGTGACTTTTCATTAGTGTAGTGCCTGTGTTAGTGCCAGTGTCCAGTTGATGCTTTGGAAGGAGCTTCGGGCCTCGCCGAGCCTTCACTGCAGGTGAATATATATATATATTATTATTACAAACATTTAAATAAACACACAGGGCCGTTCAGAGAAAATCCAAGTCCCGAGTTGTGCAAAGTAGAAAAAAATAGCATTGAATGTTTTATTTTAAATTTCTTTCTTCGTTCCTTTTTCTTATATTTTTCTATAATAAACTTGGCCCCAAATTTTTGAGAGGCTATTCATTCGCCTTCCCTCCTCTGATAGCCCCTGTACACACATATATCTTATAAATACATAAATACTAGATCAACAAAATATAAAATTACTAATTTTTTTTTCTTTTGTTACAGATCCCGAGAGCTTCGAGGACCAGCAGAGCAGAGGCAGTTACAGTGAGTCTTAGCATGGTGCAAAGCATATTAAAGGGTTCTAATTCGCTTTTTTTCAGGATTTGTTCTTTTTCAGCTGAATCAACGAGAATTCCTTTCATTCTAGGCCTCTATTGGATATTCGTTGTTGTTGTTGTTAGTTGTAGGTGTACCTTCTCTAATCGTTAGCTATTTCGTTTGTTGTTAGGAACTCTTGCTCTGTTGTATATTTAGGATCCAAACAGAGAACTAAAATGAAAGATTTTCTCGTTGATTCCTTCCATGAACGATTCATAAGGAGATGAGGTCGGTTTGTTGACGCGTTCGGGAGTCTGTTATGTTTTTGTATCTTTGAGGATGGATTTGAGGTGGCTCTATGAGTTTAAATGAGTCAGGGAAGGATTGCAGTTTCTCCGGGAATATCCTGGAGGGTTCAAATTGCAATCCTTTTGAGGCTAGGGACAGACTCGAGGGCTCCACCGATCTGATGGTGGGGACGGGGTCACACACACGTATTCTCTGATAGTAGATTAGGTAGGATCTCTTCCACGTTGGCCCCCTCACTCATTTGCCCGTAATCCAAAAAATCAAGTTCATTCTCACTGATATAATTTCTTCAGACTCCCGGCTTTTACGGTTTTTTTTTTTTTTTTATATCTATCAGACAAGAAATGCAAAACTTTCTTGCTCTTTTTTTCCATTTTCTATTTTCCTTTATTACAAACACTTTTTTTTGTTGTAGTAAATGAAAATAAAACTTTTTTGTTATAATTTAGTGAATATGTGAGTGTGAACTATTGAAAAAGAGAGAAAATTTTGAATTTTCTTGCTAATAAAAGGTAAATATTAATAAATTCATCTAACTTGCGGTATAATTCACCTGATTACCCAAAACTAATTCTTAATTTTTTTTTTTTTAGGTCAACTACTTCATTTTATGAGTGATGTGCTTAATTACATCACACTTTCTAATAAATAGCCAGCCAGCGATGGGGAATTCTTCAAATTCTACATAAAATAAAAGACACAAAGTTGAATGTGACATCATACACAACTCTTTTATTAGAATAGAAATCTTTTATTTACTTTTTTCATAAGATCGCAGTCAAAATCTTTTAAATCTCTACATTTTCAAATACTCAAAAGGTAATTTTTTTATTAATATAAAAACTGTGTAGAGTGAATTTTTTTATTTTTTTAATAATTAGAATGATTCTATATTCAGGTTGAACGGCGATATTCTAACAAATTCGATCCTCGAGTCAAATGCCACTCAGAGAGTTTTTAATCATCGCTCCCTCTTCAATTTCGAAGTTTATGAAACAAGCTTCCTTTATCCAGCTGGTTTTATTTCATTTTTACATCTATTCTTTCCTCACACTTGTTCACAAATCCACACCTGAGGACAGATCCCATTACAAATAGAAATCGATGTATAATCAGCAGTTTGATGGGACAAATTCACTTTTTGTGAGTGCGACGAGGAATTCATCCCCATCAAGATCATTATACAATACTTTTAAAATAGTAAGAACAATATTAAGAACTCACACAGCTAGAGAGAAGGGCATTTTCTCAATGGTTCGCGAATTTGTTTAGTTTACCTGTTGGCAAATCCATCGATGAAAACGGCGATTGTATTTAGCCTGTTCTTCTTTAGATACGCCCATCCAAGAGAAACATTTACTAGCCGTTCTATAATAATACTGGAGAACATCCCAAGCGTATGGATCTTGAATTGCTTCCTCTAAACTTCCACCGCCATGTTCCATCCAGCGTAACTTACGAAGCAAGTGTTCCTGTTGACAAAAAATTAATTATTGAGAAGGGTGAATAAATAAATCCAGAGCTCGTATTCAGGCAAATTTATTCGGATTATATCCCTCCGCTATAGGTCGACGTTTCGGAGCTCGTCCACTCTTCTCAATAATATCCACCAGGCTGCCCCTATCTTCATCACGAAAAATTAATTAAAAAATCTGTGGGACCACCAGATTTTTTGTGCCGACATATATTTAGTCTCCGACAGTACGGTACATTCGAATTTCAAGATATAAAATGGAAAAATATTTA